>CAIGRQ010074523.1:0-11306 GCA_903798375.1 Fraxinus sp. D2006-0159 | reverse complement strand
ATCTCAATGATGGATATTGTCTCCCTTTAACATTACTCAATTATTTATTTGACTGCTTTTCTCTCTCTGGTGGTCTATCTCTCTCATCCACACACATTTAACTATCATAATTATTATTTTTGACTAATGACAAATAGATGGGTCATTGTATTGAAGTCATATGTTAACTGAGGAGCTCAGTTATGGCTTGGAAGTGAAGCTGCCAAAAGCATATGCTATGGGGTTTAGAAGGGTTATTCTCATAAGTTGGAGATCACTAGTGTAATTTTCTCTAATTTCATTTGTTATGTTTTATTTAGATAGGAGCATTTATTAAGAATATGTTTTGTGCATATTAAAATGAGAGAATACATTTTTTTGAAGTGATGTGATAAGAAATATGTGGTTGAAAAAGAAGGAAAAGTTATTGATGTGATGAAAAATATTATTTTATTGAAAAATGTGTGGTTGAAATTGAGTAGAAGAACGAGAATGAAAAAATAATGTGGGTCAAACGGGGGCTAAAATTGCCCAACAGACGGCTATGAACCTATAATTCGTAGTTATCAAACCCAACACAAGCAACGACCAACCAAGGTATTGGATCAGTGATAGTATCGATGAGTCGTTATCGTAAAAAGTTTCAAGTATAAAATTTTATCTGAGATAATATTGGTACAATTTTCAAGTATAAATTACAGTAACAATGTTTGATTAATGTTTATACATTATCAAATCACTTTGAATCCACACATAAATTAGGGGGGTTTTCTTCTCTAGTTGGTTTTGCGAACTATTTGACTTTTCTTCCCTTTTCTAGTTCACAAATCTTTGAGCCCGTTTGATAGGGATTAAAATTAAACTTTTAGTAAATTTTGATAGAAATTGATAAAATGTATGATTGAAAAGTGTGATTTTCATAAAATATGTGATTAAAATTAATTGTTAACTTTAACTTAAATTGGTACTTCTTCTCCGCTCAATTATCCAATGATGGTAGTAGAGTATGTTTATCAATGGCTGTGGGGGATTTTAGTAGTGCCAGTCAAATAGACGAAGACGATTCGTCCCTTTTTCCACTTTTTTTACGTTTAATTGGAGACTGAAGTAAAACAAGCAGTATAGTATGAGGACTGTAATTGCAAATTTCCCTTACTAAATTATTGGTCTAAAGTCATGTCAGTTAGGCTTTGGGCAACAATCATTTATATTATGATTCATGAATGGATGATTCTTGTTCAATCAGGTAACACCATAATTTCCTCCATAGCACCCTACCCTACCCTACCCCGCCCCCAAACAGCCCACGCCACCTCTTCTGTTTTGAAACCTTTTTCATGTGATTGTCACGCGGGAGGATATTTTTAAAGCTGTCACTTTCTTATCCTTTTTATTCGATTTTATAGCATGATATTATGCTTCTTTAAAGCCACCCTTTTATCCATTTTTTATGGTTACAAGACTTTCTCAAGATTTCCATTCAAATTAAAACTTAGCTCTACTTGTGACTCACATGTAAATCAAGCAAGTCGAGCACAAAGCAACACTGTTTCACATTAGTTGACATTTTCGAGTTTAATCAATTGCTACTCGAAAGACCAAGTGCATACACCTCTCGAGTGTAGAGCAGCGCCCTGATACATGTAAGATAAACTGAGCTCCTAAAATTAGACAATTATATCGAAAAATAATTAGTGCATACTAAATATATAGTTAGTGCTCAAAAGAAGCAATATAAGTTCAATTAAAGCATGTGTAATATTGTTATCTCACAAAGTTTATGATAGTACAAATCAGAGAAATTGTAGTGTCTCAATACAATAAATTGAAGTTATTTTTTTTAACTATAAATTTCATTTTGACAGATATATTATACAAAATTTAATCCATAACTCCGTGAAAACGGTAGAAATTGGGTTGTTGAATTTTATGAAGTTTATGAAGGGTCTGGAATTATGGTAAACATGCTTTTAAATTGAAAAGGCACATTTTTTGGATTACTGACATGTGGCTGATTTTGCTTCGTTGGATGATACAACTCGCCATGTTTCATATAAATAGAAGGTTAATGACTTTAGGGTTTCAGAATGCTTATGACTTTAGGGTTTCGGAATGAAACCCTAGCTGTTTTTCTCTCGTTCGTTCATCGTTTATGTTTGTTCTTGGTGGTGATTTTCTTTGTAAATACTTAGTGTTATTGTGAGGGGGAAGAAAAACATTAGTATTTCTCTCGTGTGAGTTCATACTATTTTGAGAAATTTTGTAGGTGCGAGAGTTCTTTGAGCTTGGCATTTTTGTCATCGAAACTTTGCCTGTTTTGGGCGGTGTAGATTCGAGCTTAATCTTAACGGTTGTTCAACAGGGGACTAAGAGTTTGAAGCGGTCGTTGAACCTCTGAGGCCTTTAGCCAAAAAAATCTTCTTGTTCTTTTACTTTACTTGCTATTTTGTTTGTGGTTTTTATTTTAAAATGTTTAGTTAAAAAGCTAAACTTAAATTTGGGACTAATAGTGTATTAGAGCTTGAAATCTTTTGATTCTTACTTCAAATGTGTTTTTTAAAACCCTCGATTTGGTTTTGGCTGACTTTTCTGTTTAAATAAACGATATGAGATGATTTGTTGAAATTCTTCAAGGAACTTCTTTCGATTTGAACCTGGAGTTCATTTTTGGTACTGTTGAGTATCTCTTTTATGTTCGTAGTTCTGGTAGCGAATTGTTAACTGTTAGGAATATGTCAAACGTTCTTGAAACAAAGGATTTCTGAAAACTATCCTAAATTTACCTTTGTCTAGGGGTCCCTGAGCGAACCTTAGAATATGAGGGAATTAGGGTTTCAGGTTGAAGAAATCCAAAATGTTTTTATTGATTCTTGAAACTTATATTCTGCTACTTTGTGTGCGTTTTAATATCTTAATTTGGGCTTAAATTCATATACATGTTCTGAACTACTGCATACTATTAATCTTGAACTGACACTCTAATTGTGTTCTACTTAGAGGATATGCATTTCTACATGTGAATAATTTTGATATCATGTGTTTTTTTACTGCTTATTGAGTGTAAGTATATCTGGCTATCAATACCTTATTTTATAGTCTTTACCCATATTTGGATTATATTCTCTATCTTGTAATTGGTTTGTTTGAAATTGATTTGTTTGATATATTCTTGTCTATATCTTACTTGAGCACAATTACTACAATATTGCACAGCATGACTTCTAAAGTAGATTTTTAGATCCAGGATGGCAAATGAGAGTTTTGTCTATGGCGCCAGAAAATTAAAGCTCTTATGCTACAGTTGAAATGTGTTAAAGCCAATGATGAATCTTGGCCAAAAAGCCTAGCCATTGATAGGAAAATTGAACAAGATGAATTAGTTTGGAGTACTATATTCCACCACCTATTTGATTATGTAATTAGGAAAGTAGGGGAGACTAAAAATGCTGTAGAATTTTGGATTGCTTTAGAGAAATAGTATCTCTCTAAGACTCTACCAAATAAGTGTTTTCTTTGGAGACAATGTTTTGTTTTAAGTTTGATCCTAATATTGACTCAGAAGAAAACATGGACACATTTAAAAGGATCGCTTAGGACATGATAAACTGTGGTGAAAAGATCTTTGATGGGCAAAAGGTGGTTGGTCTACTTAATGCACCAGAAGAGACATATAAAGACAAAAGAAATGCTTTAGAATACGGTAGAAGTGACTTGACCGCTTATACAATTCACAACTCTCTTTTGAACATAGAATTGGAATTGAAATCTGAACATAAAGAGGTTTTTCATGTTGAAAATATCTCATCCAATCAAAAACCTCAAGTCAAGGGTGTGAGTAATTTTAGTCAATCCATTACAATAAGGACAATAACCCTATGAAGGACACATAGGGTAATAACACAGTGAAAGATAAGAAGGCTAATAAAAGAAAAGCAAAGAACAAAAAATGCTACTATTGTGAAAAAAAAACGTGTCTTTTTATTAAAAACTGTGTTTAAAAAGACTAATTATCAAAAGAATGGGTCTAATCTTGAAAAGAGCTATTTAGCCATTGTTGCCTCTTATAAAGAAGTAGGAGCTAATGTTGGGGTGGCATATGTATCATCAATTGAAAGGCCTTATCAGAACTAGGTTCTGGATTCATGTTGTTCCTTTCACATGAGCCCCAACATTAGCTGGTTCTTTGACTTTTCAAACCTTGATGAAGGTTTTGTGAAACTTGGAATAATGAGTCATGCCAAATTAAGGCCATTTGCAATATTGTTTTGAAAATGGAAAATAGTCATTACATAATGTTAAAACATACTAGGTATGTGCCAGCACTAAAAAGAAATCTCATAACCTTAGGGGTTCTAGATGATGAAAAATATTAGATTAAGATTAAGAATGATTACACAAACATAATAAGAGACCAGAAACTTATTGTTAGTTCACCTAAAGCTAATGGAATCTATGTTATAAACATAGACCATGTTTCATCCAACAGTGATGTAACTTAGTGACACACACTGATAAATCAGAACTATGGCACAATAGACTAAGTCATCTTGGTAAAAAATGTTTAAAATTCCTTTCATATCAAGAAGTTTTTGGAAATGACTATGTTCAAAAATTAGCCTTTTGTGAATATTATATAATGGGAAAACAAGTTAGATTGCCTTTTAAGGCAGACATTCATAAGTCTCAAAATGTGCTAGAATATATACATAGTGACTTATAGGGGCATGCTCCTGTATCTACAGTATCGACTATAGATATTATCTTTTTACAGTAGATGATTACCCAAGGAAGGTTTAGATTTTCTTGCTAAAACCTAAATATGATGCCTTTACAATCTTTAGAGAGTGGAATACATTAATTGAAAATCAAACTGGTAAGAAGATTAAAATTTTAAGAATTGACAATGGGCTTGAGTTCTGCAATACTGGATTTGATCAATATTGCAGCAACCATGGAATTCTAAGGCATAGAATTGTGATCTACATCTCTCAACAAAATGAAATTGTTGAAAGAATGAATAGAACCATTCTTGAAATGACAAGATGCACATTGATTAGTTCAGATTTTCCAAAAATATTTTGGGGGTGAGGTAGAAAAAACTGCTTTCTATCTAATAATTAGATGTTCCTCAAGCTCCTTAAATAATAAAATTCTTGAGCAGGTTTGGTCAGAATCAATGCCTGATTATTCCTATCTCAAAACCTTTGGATGTGCAGCTTATGGACATCGTGGTGACTCTAAACTAGACCCCAGATCAATGATGTGTGTTTTCTTAGGTTATAGTGAATGAGCTAAAGGCTATAAACTGTGTTAAGGGATATTAGAGGTTATAAAGTGATAATAAATAGGTCTGTGATTTTTAATGAAAATGATTTTTCATGTCTTGGTGACATAACTAGAGAAAAGATAGCCAATGATGATTTCATTATTACAAAGGTTAACCTTGATAAAAAAATAAAAAAAAATAAAAAGATATTGATGAACAGACTTAGTTTGAGGTGGAACCACTTCAAATAGAACGACGGATCATTGCAGATGATGAAAATCTAAATGATAATATCATGACTTGAATCCGGCACATGACTTGCAAGATTATCAAGGGATAATAGAAAGGAGACAAATAAGTCCTCCTTCTAGATTTCAATATACAGATTATGTATTTGACCAGTTTGAATCTGATCCTTCTAATATAGTACTAGCTTCTTATGGAGAAGCTGTATTGTGTAAGGAATCCTCTAAGTGGATTGCAGTAAATCAGCCAAATGATTTGAAGAGAAGAAGAAAGAGAACTTAGTGTGTCTTCTAAATATATCTTTGTATGGCCTAAAACAAACCCCAAAGCAATGATATAAAATATTTGATTCTTTTATACATGGCCTAAAGTTCAAAAAATCTTAATATGATCTTTGTTTTTATCTCAAAAAGGATGGAGAATCTAAATTATTTTATCTTCTCTTATATGTTAATGACATGTTACTAGCTAGTCCCAATTCTATTACACTTAAATCTATAAAAGAAAAGTTGAAATCGAAATTTGAAATGAAGAATTTAGAACCTGCTAGGAAGATTTTAGACATGAAAATAAAAAGGAACATAATTAATGGAAAATTGCTTTTAACACAAAAATCTTATATTGAAAAGGTGGTTAAAAGATTTTTCCTTCATGATGTTAAGCTTGTTAGTTTGTCTTTGTCTGCTTGTGTGAAATTATCTATTGATCAATCACCTAAAACTGAAGATGAATTTAAAAGAATGGTGAATGTACCATATGTTAATGCTGTTGGATATGTCATGTATGTAAATGTGTGCTCTACACCTGATATAGCTTATGTTGTAAATGTGTTGAGTAGATTTATGAATAATTCAGGTGAGTTTCATTAGGAAGCTATGAAAAAACTTGATTAAATACTTGAAAGGTGCATGTCTTAGGACTTATGTTTAATATTGATAAAGATGGCTTTAAATTGAAAGGCAATGACTTGCTTAAAATTTAGACAATAGGAAGTCTACAACTGTTTATTTTCATTTGATAAATAATACATGCATTAACTAGAAATCTCAACTTCAGAAACTAGTTGTTTTATCATCAACTGAGGCTGGATATATTGTTTCCACTAAGGCAGTAAAAGAAGGCCTATGGCTGAAAGACTTATTAAATGAATTAGAACTTATGGAAAATCAGGTGGAGCTATGTCCAGATAATCGAAGTGCCATTTTCTTAAACAGGAATCCTAGCTTTTATGATAGATGTTAAATTTCACTATATTATAGATATAATTGATAGGGGTGATTAAATTGATCAAAATTCCCACTAAGGTAAATTATGTTGATGCAGGTACAAAGGTAATACCACTTAGTAAGTTTTTAGATTCTTTGAGACCTTTAAATCTTGAAGTTTGCTAATTTTTCTTCTTTGTGAACAAGTAATAAGAGAGCATGAAGTTGAGATGATTAAGCTGGAATCCATTGAAGTACAGTCACAAAATGCAGCAACGGTACATATTCTAGAAATTGGGCTGATGAATTTTGCAAAGCCCGATTATTTGGGCTATCTGCTACCGATTTCTCCATTGGAAAATATGGCCCAAACTGATGATCCAATAAGCTGAAGGATATGGAATTATGGTAAACACGCTTTTAAATTGAAAAGGAATATTTGTTGGATTACTGACATGTGGCTGATTTTGCACCGTTGGTTGATACAATTGGCTCTGTTTCATATAAATAGAAGGCTTATGACTTTAGGGTTTTATTCTGAAATCCTATCAGCTTCTCTCTCGTTTGTTCATCTTCTCTTTGTGTTCTTGGTGGTGATTTTCTCTGTAAATGCTTAGTGTTATTGGGAGGGAGAAGAAAACATTAGTATTTCTCTTATGTGAGTTCATAATGTTTTGCGAGGATCTTGTAAGTGAGAGAGTTTTGAGAGCTTGGTGTTCTTGTAATCAAAACTTTGCATGTTTTGGACGTTGCTAGTGGATTCGAGCTTAATCCTAACAGATGCTCAACGGGGGGACTAAGCGTTAGAAGTGGTCCCTGAACCTCTAGGCCTTAGGTCAAGAAATTCTTCAGGTCATTTTACTTTACTAACATTGAGTTACAAAGTTAAACTTAAATATGGGACCAAAAAGGACAACTTAAGAAATGAAATGCATTCTTCAAAATATAAAACAATATTCTAAACTTAAACAATAATGTTATCTAACAATTTACCTTTAATTATCCAATAAAGTTAAGATCGTTTTGATTAAGTAGTCAGAGTTGAAAGTGCATTACATGTTATTTTGAAATATTTTATAAGTGCTGTAAAAATAATATTTGATACCAATTTGTTATGAGAATTTGATGAGTTTTAAACAAATTAAAGAAAATACAATTTAGAATATAAATTTAAGAGAATAAAATTGAACTCTAAAAACTCAACTTCTATGATCCAAATTTTTTGTGATAATGAAACACTACAAATGTTATATTACATTTGGTGCATAAGAATTAATTTTTAATACATGAATTTAAACCCCCATTAAAATTCTAGATATATGAACAAAATAAATTTATTCATAATAACTCTAGATTCATGTAGATTAAGATTCATGGAGTCAATGTTAATTAATTGAAAATTGATAACACGAAATTCATACATGACATGTAAATCGAGATTCATTGAGTTTAGATTAATATCAATATTAATTAATTGAAAATTAATAACACAAAATTCATATATAACCAAAAATTTTGTAATTTTTATTACATATTGAAAAACGAATATAAAGGTATTATTGAAATAATTGAATTTTAGTATTGTTAGATGTTGTGAAAAAAATGACAATGAAGTAAAAGATAAACACTCGAATTTGCAGAGGAATTTTTATTTNTTCATATATAACCAAAAATTTTGTAATTTTTATTACATATTGAAAAACGAATATAAAGGTATTATTGAAATAATTGAATTTTAGTATTGTTAGATGTTGTGAAAAAAATGACAATGAAGTAAAAGATAAACACTCGAATTTGCAGAGGAATTTTTATTTCTTGAGGAATCACAATACAGTAGTTGGGCGGCTACTAATTTCGCTTACAAGTCATATGTCATAAACTAACATATATATATTCAGAAGAAAAAAAAATCCTAATACAATAGAAATACCCAAAATACCCTTGTGTGAATCATTCAAAAAATAAATTTCACTTAGGGTGTGTTTGAGCCACATTATTTTGGAACAATGCATTATAGAATATTAAATTGATGGAGAATGTATGATTGAAAAAGAAGGAAAAGTTATTGATGTGATGAAAAATGTGTGGTTGAAAATGAGAATGAAAAAAATACTGTGGATCACACAAGGGCTTAATGTGATAATTAATATATTATAGATTAAGTCATTGATTGATACACATTAAAATTTTCTTTTTCATTATTTTACTCATTTTCAACCACACATTATTCATTAAAATAATATTTTACATTACATCAGTAACTTTTCCTTCTTTTTCAACCACACATTCTTTATTAATTTACTATTTCATAATACATTCTTCCAAAATAATGTGGCTCAAACACACCCTAAACTATCTTATACTGGCTCTAAAATGACTAATGTTAGTCGTTAGATAGTGTTTTAAGATAAAAGTTCAAAGTAGAGAATATATGATGATTTTTGTTGTTACAAAGAATTTTGTAACTTTCAAAAAGACAAAGGGTATCCAATACAATATCTAGCATCTTCACAAGCCAAGCCAGGCAAATAAGAGTTAGAGCTGGCTAAAGCAGCCGATCCAAGCCAAGAAGGTAAAGGGAGAAAAAGCCAAAATAAAGAAGAATACAAAATTAAGAAAAGTAGGGTAGTTTTGTGGGGGCAAAGGGCGTGGAATTCACGTGGGAACACACTCCCCATCGTCGTTGGTTACTCTTGCTTGTTTTTATTTATCCTAGAACTCACGTGGACCGGCATGTCATACTGTTAAACAACGTGGTTTTCAGCATTTAATGCGTGATACATAGAAAAGACAGTCCGACACCCAACTCTCTCTACAATCATTTGAACTATACCACCTCCCACTCCCTCGCGTTCCATCCTCGGGAAAGGTATACAGGGGTGGAAGAACTTTTTTATAATGTTACTTATCTCGATTAGCAATTTAGGTGTCAATTAAGCCCCCGTTTGGTGCACATTATTTTCAAAATATTGTATTTTTTTTTGTTGATGTGATGGGAAATACGTGATTGAAAAAGAAAGAAAAATTATTGATGTGATGAAAAATATTATTTTACTGAAAAATGTGTGGTTGAAAATGAGTAGAAGAATGTCCCAAACAAGGGTTAAGTGAGATTAATTAATTGATTTTTTTTTCGAATGTAGGAATATGAGTCACGTTTAAGACCACTTAATTGAAGCACAAATTACTAACTAATATCTTTGACATAATTTAAATTATAATTAAAGTTTGTTAAATGTAGTTTTTATCTAAATATTTTGTAAATCTCAACTTATAACACATTGATTATGAATTCATAATGTAGAATTCACAACTTATAATTATTTAAAATCACTACTGAACAAGACAATAAGCTAGCAGTGCTAAGCAGCAATTTCTATAGCAATGAAGTCATTATCAGATGTTTAATGAATATGAATAATGTTATCTAACACAACTAATACTACAACACTCGTATATGTGGCGTCAACGAAAGTTTGAATTAAGTGATTAATTTAATTTTACCTTTCAATGTTCCGTTAATGACACCTAAACTAGTGTTTTAACACCAATAGTTTTAAATAGCATTACTCAATTAATATAGTGAAACTTTGTGCCAAATGCCAGTGAAACTTAAACCCCTATTTGTCTATCATTCTCCAGTTTTTTTCTTTAAAAAAAAAAAAACTCAATTTCAAGCATGCATTCTCACAATAAAATATTTTGTAAATAAACTCAAAATTTTTCACTAATTTTTAATTATATATTTTTCGACAAATCATTGTTCTGAAACTTATTTTCTCCAAAGAAACCCCAATGGATATCAATCCGGAGCTAAATAACATTACTTTTTAAAAAATATTTTAAATTTATATATTTACGTACAACTAATTTTTTTAAGCTTACCAAAACATGGATTGAGAGAGAATGTATTGAGAGAGACAGTGTACAACTAATTTATATATTGTGGACATGAATTATATCATTTTGTCAAAAGGATTTTGACAGATGTATCGATAGAAGCATAAGTGGCAGCAAATGATTAAATGAATAAGTTGATCGTGTTTTAAACAGTCTGTGATAAAATATCATGTGATATTATGTCAATCTTAGAGACGCCCCTGTTTGCCAGGGCCAAGAAGCATTTCCCTTCTAATGATTTAAAAAATCCTTGTTCTATATATACATAACATAAATAATGATTTACCAACAAATGATGTGGCGAGATTTAATATAAAAATCTCATCAATCAAATAACTTCTTCACTTGCATTTTGATATCTCATCATTATTTAATAATTACGTACAAGAAGTGTTTTCCTTTTAAAAAATCAATTCATCTTTTTTGACTGTTTAATCTGTCACGATCCATTAATTTGGTGTGGCCCCCCATCTTGCACTATCTGTAAGAAAATATGAATAGATGGAAGACTTTGTGGTAAATGCATGTCAATTCTTAACATAAAAGGAAATTTCCATTTAAAAAATTAGGGGTTGTTCTCTTCATATTTCAGTTTTTCGTTTGGAATGTTGAATTCATTTTAAGTTTTGTGTTTTGAGTGTCCACTTTGACATTGTTGACAATGTGTTCTTTTGTCATTTTGAAAAATTATTTTAAAAAACCCAAAATTG
>CAIGRQ010074500.1:0-10563 GCA_903798375.1 Fraxinus sp. D2006-0159 | reverse complement strand
CACGGCTACAAGTGAAGGTAACAAACCTCAATGCACCATCATCCCCCTTTTTTGAATTCCTTTTCCTCACTGGAAAACCAACGCTATATGCATATCTTTTGTAGGACTCCCACATGTCTTTTTCACTGTTAAAAATCATACCCACCTCGGGCACAATTGGACCATCTTCCCCTAACATTTGATCGTCCAATATGTTCATATTCTCCTTCACATTCTCATTCCCGGATTCCACCAAGCAACCATCATTCCCGGAGTCCACCAAGCAATCATCATTCCCGGATTCCATAATTTAGTCTACAGTGACACATGAAAAGGGGAAAATGCATTACAAAGACATGGCAACATAATAATAATAATCAAATAATGTATTAATGTAAACAAAGAGATGGCAACATACACAGTAATCAAACATAATGAATATACCGCAAACAAAGAAATCTGTAAAAAAAAATGCAGTGAAGAATGAGGCGATTCCATAACACTGAAACGGAAGCTTTAATGATTTTATGCATTTTCTGTTAATACAAAAGTAGAAATAGAAGGTGTCCCAAACAAGCCCTAACATATTTATGATCAAAATACTTGAAGCATATTTACTCGTCAGTACATTGAAAGTAATCAGGGTATAAGTCAACAGAAGTGCAAACCTAAAAAGACTTTACACTGATCATATTCTTAAGCAAATTGCTCTTGCTGCTGATTTTATGGGGGAAACTAGGACATGATGCAATATAAGTGAAGAATAGAATAGTTAGGCAGGAAAGTCACCAATTTTATCCACGGAAAGCTTTATAAATGTACATTCAAAAGAAATGACTGCATTTCATTGAATTAATACCGTGCAAGAGACTCGCATGCCCCACGTAAATAATGCCGTCGTCGTTGAAGTCGCCGGAGTTCGAAGTCGCCGGGTTCGTTGGTTTCTATTTTGGGGGAAAATGGGGTGGGTTGCTTTCTATTTTGGGGAAAATGACGATTTCCCTTTCTTTCCCTCTTTTTTTCACTTTTTGTTGAATATTTTATTACCTGTACAAAGCCTGTGAAGTAAAACCTGGTATATTAGCTTTTTTCAATAATTGATTATTTTTTTAAAAAAATATGAGTTAGATGTATTTCTTTAAAACTTATTTTCGATATCCATTTAGACTATTTGATATGTTCATAATGTATTTCTCGAAATAAGCTTTGATGTGATATAAGCAATTTGTAGATTTGATTAGCGTATGATTGTCGAAGAATTTTTAAGATTAATATATTATCGAAATTCAAATTTATTGTGAAGTGTACAAATTAGCAACAACGTGATCGAAGATATGTTAAAAGTAGGGGCTTAATAATTTTTTTAGATCAATCTCAAGGAATCCAAAATTGCGTGCACACCAAGGTATTGATATTGCCTTAAAAAAGCAAAGGATTGAGTGAAGCACACGCTATGGCTTGCACGATAATATGGTAGAAGTGAGCAAGAACCTTTTTTTTCAAGTAAAAACCAAGCATGCGTGGAAGACATTTTTGACTAAGGAACCATGTATAATCATCCAACTTCATAAAGATGTTTTTTAAATGTCAAAGTAGAATGACTCGGTCAATTACTGAAAGTCCAGAGGCATTGAGGTAGTATTGACATTGAAGCCCAATGAAACTATACTTTTTTTCGTTTTTCAACGATCCTAAATTAATCGCACTTAATTGATTATTTCTTGTGAACATTGAAAAACTATTTTTGGGGGTACATAATAATTTTTTGGGGACAAAATTTGTTTATGATACAAAATTCTACATTCTCCACGACCTTATTTTTTATTTTTCCTAATTCTTTTTGAGCTTTTTACGTTAATTGTTGGTTTAGTTTGTGCATAGTGAAAGAGAGCATTAGAATGATCTTATGGTCCGTTTGATTGTAAAGGTGGAAAATAAGTGGAAAAAAAATGTTTTATAGGAAATTGATTTGCCTAGAAATTGTTTTACTGAGAATTATAATTAATTGTGTTTGATTAGTATAGTTTTTCATGGAAAATGTTGAAAGTCTGGTGTCCGTTTGTCTTCGTTTTTTATGAAAATTATCCATTAAAGTGATAATGTTTTCTACTATTGGGTCTAAAATTTGTTCCAATTGCAAACAATAAAAAAATTGAAAAAAAAATAGACATACAGAATACCATTCGTTTGACTTTGTTTTGCATGAAAATTGTCAATAAAAGTGAAATTGTTTTTTACCATTGTATCTATAATTTTTTCCAATTGTTACAATAAAATAAACTGGAATTGGTTTTCCCATTTTTCCAAAAAAGTGGCTTACCATTAATTTGGCTTGGTTTTGCATGAAAATTGTTAATAAAAGTGATAAAAAAAATTTTACTATTGTGTCTAAAATTTTTCCCAATTGCCAAAAAAAAAAAAAAAACCTGAAAAATATTTACCAACCAAAACATTAATAATTTATTTTCCTCAAAAATGTGGAAAATTTTGAAAACATTTTTCCGGGTAAATTTTGCCTATCAAACACTACAAACGTTGGAAAATGTTCTATGTAAAAATGCGAAGTATCAAACGGAGTCTTAGTTCTTGAATAGTCCGACAATAAAAAGAAAAGGGAAATAATTGAAAAAGTGACCACATGTTTGGCTATTTAAACTAAAAAAATATTTATTCATTTATGTTATTCGGAATCAAATGCAAATTAAAACTACTTTTGAGTTACATTGAAATTAATCAAAAATTATTTAAGAGTGCAAGCAATTTAACTACTTGTATACCTTATCCAAAAATTTCACTATTGATCTCCAATTTATATATCGAGTAGTAAGTTTGTTCACAGCATTTGAAAAGGGACAATTTGATCATCAACTTTTCTATTATTATTACACAATCAGGCTCTAATGACATGAATAAATTAAATATTTTTCAAATCGAAATGTTACTTACTCTTATAGAGATTTATAAAAGTTAGTTTTGTTTCTCAACTTCATTTTGAGTTGGTGACTATAAACTTATAGCAAAACACATTTTTTTACGAGGGACGCGTGATGATTTGATGAAGATTTGGATTATCTTTATTATTAGAGATTAATTGTATAATAATAATGACACGTTGAGATAAGTTTGTTGCTTTTTTTTTTCTTTTCAATAAGTTGAAGACCAACTTGTTATTCGAATAATAAAAAATATGGACTAAGTATAGAATTTTCCCTTGCTTTACTACATTTTCTCATTTTCCACATTTTTGAGGAAAATAAATTCTTGATGTTTTGGTGGGAAAAAAATTTCTATGTTTTTTTTTTTTTGGCAATAGGAAAAAAGTCTAGATATTGGTAAAAAGATTTATCACTTTTATTGACAATTTTCATGCAAAACAAAGCCAAACGAATGATATTTGTATGATAATTTTTTTTTCAAATTTTTTTTTTTGCAATTGGAATAAATTCTAGACCCAATGGTAGAAAAATTATCACTTTAATAAACAATTTTCATAAAAAAATGAAGTTAAAAAAATGAAGTCAAACGGACACTAAACTTCAACATTTTTCATGAAAAATTATATCAATCAAACACATTTAATTACAATTCTCAGTAAAATAATTTCAAGGCAAATCAATTCCCTATAAACTATTTTCTTTTCACCAATTTTTCACATTTGTAATCAAACAGATCCTTAATCTAAAATTGATCTTCTACTTTATGTGGATATGATAAAAATTTATTACTGCTAATGTGGCAGTGAGAATTGTAGGTATAATTCTCTGAATGTATTATTGTTGCATAGAATCATAGGTAAGATTATCTTACCACGTCAATTGTGAGAAGTTTTTATTCTATTCACTATGGACAGGATATCAGATCTGCCTATTAATTTTTCCATTTTTAGAAAAATGTAATTTTTTTTATTAGTAAATAATTCATTCGCCCCTATGTATATAATCTTGCAGAGCCTTAATTTTAAACCTATATTAATCGAATAGAACTGTTTTATTTAATTTAATCTGACTTGTGCTTTCACATATAAATCCATCATTTCTCCATGAAAGAAATTAAAATTCTATCGCCTTCGGGGCATAGTTCAGTGGTGCAAAGGACAAGAGTAAGGTAATTTCAGTTGAGTTGAGCTGGCAGCCGCAGTGTGAGAGTTCGATTCCTGTCTCTAACAAAATTTAGAATTTGACTCTTTGTGTGCACCAGTATGACATCTCTTGTACCATGGCCTACTGAGACACATCCTGCTATTTACTTTCTCCACGATACTCTAGGGGCGGGGTGGGGGGACCCTCAAGATTGGGGTTCAACCTTTAAGAAATTAAAATTCTATCAATTTTCTTGTCTTAAACGCGGTCGAATTGATTCTTTCTGCCAACATTACAAAGATAAGAAAGAATAATTAAATGTGAAATAGAGAGAGGAAGAAGGTTGGGAATATATTCAAAACAAAGTTGAAGCAAATAATGCATTGGATAAAAATGAAACTAGTGCGCACCCCACGCCCACACCCCCAGTCAATTCATTGTCAGTTGTAATAAATTTTTCTAATAGGTTCCAAATATGTCTCCATTGCACTTGCTTTTAGTGGTGAGGTAACATGATTTGTTCACTAATAATTGATTTGTTTACGAATTATGAAAAAGGCCTACAAGAATATAGATATATTGACATTGTACCAAGTACTCTCTCCTACTAGTCCAACATGGGATTGCCTACAGAGAATGTTTGGAATGACTTATGCTTAAAAATAAGCACCAAAAATAAGTACCAAAAGTGTAACTTATTTTGAAATATTTGATTGCAAGTGAGTAAAAAAGTTAATCTTTATGTTGAAGGTTGAACCATTTCGTCTAATAGTTTATATGGGCAGAGATAATATAATCTTATTTGTTAAAATTGGCTTCAACATGTCGTCTTTTAACTATTTTTGTGAATGAATGATGATGTGACTTGAATTAAGAATTTTTTGCTTGTTTTAATATCATGTTAAACTACTTTATCTAAAAATTTGAACCATGATACGAACTTATTTATGTGAATTGATGTTCAACAATAAAGTGATAGGTTAGTGTTGATGAGTTTATTATGCTTAAAGTACATTTAAGTCTTTTGTTCAATGGTTTTTCACCATCATTAAGGACGGATCTATCGCATTTCGATGATGAAGTGGATCAATCGGAGAAGAGAATGATGATAATAGAATAAAACATTATTACGCATAAATAGCTTTCCCAATATAAATCTCGAGAATTTTCTAATTTTATCATAGTAAAGAATTTTATCCTTGATCATTAGATTCTAGTCTTGTATTGCTACAGAAAAAGTTGCCCACTAGAAAAATGTCACACTCAACATCCCTTTCAGGTTGCTACATTCTTGGGTTAGTTTCAACATCAATAGGTCACATTCATGAATTGAGGCATCTCTTTTACCAGACAAAGGCAGTGAAATGTAAAGGAAAAGGTTAATTTCTCTTGGGCTAATTTCAAGTACTCTAAGAGGCCAATAAAGATAGGCATCATCATTTTGTGTTTCTTCGAAAATTAGCAAACACTAAAGTGATAGGTTAGTACACTACATTTCATTGCCTTTTATTCTTGTCTTGCACACATTCTATCAAGATATCAGTAAATTTATATCGAGATGAAGTTTAAGTAATTGTAAATGAGAAAACACGTAGGATTTTATGGTGAGCTATCCTATCACTTGTACAACTAAATATGACTATAAATATATCAATAAATTGGGGCAGGTAAAAAGAATGTCATTCTGTATAGCACGACGCAAACAAATTTGTGGCACTCCCAATATTTTTGGGTAAGTAAGACTAATCTTGATTAGGTAGTTCAATGTATTAATATTTTGTAATTAATGAACAAAATGTGCAAAACAACCACTTGTACAATTAGATATTACTATATATAACACCACCATATTGGGGGTAGATAACATCATTGCATATAGCACGATGAGTAGGACTATTTTAGGTAGTTCAATGTATTAATACATGTAAATAAAGAAATACTTGGGACTTACGTTGAGTTGTCCAACAACTTGTATAATTAGATATGATTATAGCATTTCTATATTGACAGTAGTGATGGCAATGGATCGAGCCGACCCTTAAACCCATGAGCTCGAGCCAACGTTAGTGATGGCAATGGGCCGAGCTCGGCTTGGCCCACGAGCCGAGCCGCGAGCCCATGAGTTTTTTGAAAAAAAATTCGCGAGCTTGAGAGTCGAGCTTGCTCACTTGCGGCTCGGCTCGACCCGTTTGCCATATCTAATTGACGGTACATGATATCACTCTATATAGCACAATGCAAACAAAGTTGTGGTGCCTCCCAAAATTTGGAGTAGGTAATTTCCTTCTAAATCACCTAAACTATACTAGAATCAATGTTTTAAAAAGCGTAACACATTGCGTAGCGTCGATGTCGAGAATCAAGAATTACAAAATTAAACGTGTCAATGCGAATAATAAGCGTCATAATGCGTTTCATATTTTTAATATTATTTTAATTATTTTTAAGACATTAAATATATTTTTATATAAAAAAAAAATTTTATGGAAAAAAAAAGAGGGATAAGGCGCGCTATAGCGGCGCTTAATCCCGCTATACAAAAAAGGTTGACCGCTTTTTTAAGCGAATACCCGAAGCGGAGCGTTTTCGCCACGCTCCGCACTATAGCGGCGCTATTTCCCGCTATTTAAAACACTGACTAGAATTAGCTAGTTCACTTCTTCGCTCCAAATAGTTTTGAGTCTTACAAGTGAAAACTTGAAAGGTGTAGTTCGATTCTCCCTTAACTATATAGAACCAAATTTTGTTAAGTTCCAAAATTATTTTTTATTCTCTCTCAGTCAAACAAAGCATTATGTTAATTTATATAAATTTACACGTGTTACAATTTTTACAAAACTAAGCCAACCAAGTCCAAACCAAATGGATTCTTTTCCTACACATTAAATCGTTTTATTACGCGTCTTAAATTTTTAGTGGAATAGTTTCATTGAGCCAAACTAAATCATGCACACCCCTTACGTAAATTATTACAATATTGAATTAAATATAGCATGTTTATGAAGTTTCATATTACTTATTTTTTACTTTTCCCTCGAATGGTAGCTTGAACGTTTAAAGTGAAATCTTCTCTTTTATTCAAAGGTCTACCCCTCTATTCCATCTTTTAGCCTTTCAATGTTGTAATTCAATCACATATTAAAATGTAAATCTCAATGTCACTCCTCAGTAAATCATGGTATGTGCCTCTTAACATACTTTTGCTATACCTATATATGAAATAATTTCAAAATGGAATAGAGCTTAGTATAAAAGGAAAGAAAAGTAGATTCCCATAAGTTCAATTATTTACTCTCCGTCTCTTTTTGACTTCCAAATCTAAAATACTATTACTCTTTCTTGATTCCTGTGCCCCTGTTTCTTGTATAAATTCTCCATTTGTCACTGTTAAAACCTTGGCAAGAATGGCAGTAGATGTTGTAAGTCCTAGAATCTCATTCTCTTATGATCTAAGAGAAGCAGATTTTGTGCCAGTAGAATCCCACAACCCTCAATCAGATTTGGATTTCATTGATTTTGATTTCTCCATTGGTGATAATTTCTCACTAGAACTCTCATCTGCCGATGAACTCTTTGCCAATGGCAAAATCCTCCCTGTTGAAGTCAAGCAATTCGAGCCCACAAAAGAAATTTATCAATCCGAGCCAACTCAACCAAATCCATCTACAGGTTCTCATAAAATTGTTGAAAATGCAAATGAAGACACAGTTACAAAGAAGAAGACTCTCATAGAATTTTTATCAAACACCTGTGATGAAGAAGAAGAAGAAGAAAAGCCACCCACTAAGCCATTTTGGCAGTTCAGAAGAAGCATCAGTTTAAATTCTGACAATGGATTGCTTAGATCTTTAAAGTTTCTATCAAGAAGCAACTCAACTGGTTCGACTCCGAATCCGAAGCCATCAGCATTGCCAAAAGTTATTCAGAAGCAGAATTCAATGAAAGAGCCATCAACTAGGAGCAGAAACTCATCTTCAAATTCTTCACTTTTCAGCCATAATTATTCCAATATTGCACCAAAAAGGCCTTCATTGAACAGGAGTTCAAGCAAATCTTATGGCAATGGAGTTCACATTAATCCAGTTTTGAATATCCCTCCAACTTACATTGCTAAAGGTACTGTAACTTTATTTGGTTTAGGTTCGTTATTCTGCAATGGAAAATCCAAAAAGAAGAAAAGATGACTCTTGATCTGTTCATCTTTTTGTACAGTCGTCATCTTTATTGAGCTCTGTTTAATGGTTTGTACCAACTAAATTATTGTCTAAAGGAATCCTATGAGTTCAGTATAAAACAAAGGAAACATGTTAGCTTAATTGTAAACTTGAAAAGGAAAAAACTAAAAAGATATTAAACCATTACTATTGTATTTTCTAATGAGGTCACCTGTCCCTGTTAGTTTGCTAATGGAAATATAATAGTTAAAACATATATAGTTATTCAACTAAAATTTCATAATAATTATCAAATTTTATTTATTCTAGAGTAATAGTTGTAGTCCATATTTTATTTCAATTTGATCACTCATTTGAAATCGATATTTTTAGACTTGGACCGAACAACTCACAAGTCGATTCAATCAAATAAACCAGAATCTAGATTGCTTACAAGGTAAAAATAATTTTTTTTTACCTAAAACATGAAAATAATCATATGCCGATTGAATCACCAAAACTAGACATGGGCATGGTTCGGTTTGGATTGGTTTTGAGCCCAACCCGAAACCAACTCGATTGGTTTGGATAAATTCCAATTTAAACCAACTTAATCCAGCTGTAGAAACCAAACCAAATAGATTTGGATCAGTTTGGACATTGATTCGAGTTAAAAAATATATATTGCCTATATATTTTGAGTTAAAAAATTTGTTTATATATATATGGATTTCAACAAAATCACTAAATTAGAAAAGAAAACCAAATTTATTTGATTAATTTGGAACAAAATAAATTTTAATAGCTAACATAAAACTTCTCCTTAAGTTAGGCGACTAATCATGTTTTTGCAAAATAAATAATAATAATAATAATAATTTAAACTTTGGCACGTCATAATATATATATATATATATATATTGAACACAAAGGCAAGGTATAGTAGTATCAGGATGCCAAAAGTGAGGGGACAAGAAAGCAAGGCATCCTTCTTTTAATGCCATGCCATGCTTTTATTTCTTTCAATTTTAATTCTCTGTCGTGAGAGAGAATTATACGTATGTCTGTCTTTTATATTTTGAATTTTTAAGGCCTTTTGGTTTTGATAATGTTAGTTGGACTTGGTAGAAATACGTTGTCTTGAGTTTCCTTAGAAGGTCATTTTGAGAATATCAAGACAAGGATTGAATCTTAATTGCAGTTGCAGGCTTTTCTATTATGAAATCACTTCAAATTATTGCAACATCTTTTATAGTTGCACAACGAAAAATAACCTTATAATCCCCAAAACCATGAACCAAACATGATTTTTTCGTTGAATAGTCACTTCACAGCATTGAAACGTCCAATCGATGCACGAAATATGTTGTACGGGGATGGCCACCCTGCCCAACAAAATTTAGTTTTTTTTTTTTGGTTGATTTCCTGAGGAAGGGTCGTGTAGGCCTGGATGGGCTGAACAAGGGCCAGGTCATGCTCACTTGGCTGGACTGACCCGAATTCGTACCTTCAACCTAATTTGATTGTTATGTTAGCTTAGATTTTTTTATTTATTTTATAACCGGAACCTCCAGAAATTTTATTAACAAACTCTTATTTAAAATTAACAAACTCTTATTTATGGTGAAAGAATACCGTAGTTACAGAAAAACACAATCAAAGTCAAAGCGAACCAAACTCCTTATAATTTAAAACAACATTAAGATTTAAAGTCAAACTGAAAGGAGAAATATCCCGTAAACTAAGGAGGCCCATTTTATCCATACGCAAACCTCTTGTAACTGACGATAGGATTGTGTTAAGAGTCCATCCAAATCTGTGAAACACTAGATGCACCCAATCTCGACATGTTATTGGCTACCAAGTTACCCTCGCAATATATGTGTTGGAGTCTTACATAAGATTATAGATAACATATATTGTATTTCTTCACAGTAGTCCTCCAAATACAAAATTCCACAAACCTTCCTCTTTAACCAATTAACGATGATCAAAGAATCTAGCTCCACTTCTAGATAATTAATGCCCATCCTTTTAGCATGGCGGAGCCCATGTAGTAATGCCAGTAGCTCAGCACCATTATTAGTACCCTCACCAAGTTTCTCAACAAAAGCTATGTCAATGTTTCCCTTCTCATTCTAATCAATATCTCCAGCACCACAAATTTCTAGATTGACCAGGTAATACCCATCAGTATTGTAGGGATGACAATGGAACGGGGCGGGCGGCCCCGCCTCGCCCCCAACCCGCCAAGAAATTCCCCGCCCTGTTACCCGTTTAAGGCGGGGCGGGGCGGCCCCGTTTAATTTTATTTTTTTTAAGTTTCGATAATTTTTTTTTTATTTCCCCCA
>CAIGRQ010074457.1:0-10767 GCA_903798375.1 Fraxinus sp. D2006-0159 | reverse complement strand
TAAATTAGGAAAGTTATTGGCAAAAATTGCTTTTCCAATAAAAATAAAAAAAAAATTCTTAATCCGTGTGAAAAACGAAATAATTGGGATGGAAGGAGTAAATTAATTTTTTGAAAAATTCAAAGTAACACGAACTTTTAAAGTCCAAACACGCAACATCAAACAGACACACCCATATTAATGCACAATTAGACGTTGAAAATACAAACAAATGATTACAATAATAAATCCAAACACGTAACATCGAACAGAAATGCACATATTAATGCACAATTAGCGTTGAAAATATAAACATATTATTACAAGAATCAAAATGAATGCTTATTCTTGGTGTCGACATTCGACAACCTACTTTTTGTTTCTTTGCTCACTCCATCTCTTAAATGATTTATTTATACATATCGACCACTTAAAAAGTTTTTTTGTACTATACCCTATTTCTATCTCATTTATTGCTACATCTCTCGTGAAAAAACATTCGAAGTAGGTTCACATCACAATTTTTAATAATTAGACTACATTTAATTCCGTGAAAAGTTCATAACCTTTACAGATTATCACATTTATGTATCAAACTTTTTTCAACGCGTTCTTATTCTTAAATCAACATAAATTATTACTAATTGTGGTGTCTCTACCAAATTTTCTTTAAGGTGGAGTAAAAAGACTTATTTTGCATTGCATTTTTAAATAAGCAAAACAAATAATAATTCAAAAATGCGATTAAATATTTGACCCTCATTTTAAAGCACATTAACAATATTTTGGACTAAAATCATAATTAAGGATAAAATTTTCTGATCGAAAAGGCAACTTAGACTATTAAATAAGAATCTTAGGAAACCGACTAGATTTATATATATATATATATATGAAAAAACAGAAAGAAACTTGATAAAGTGGTCAATTCTGGATAAATGAGACACAGGTTCACTAGATCTCTTGATTATATTTTTTTGAAAGTACAAGAAATTTATTTTGCCAAGGAGAGAGTCGAGATGGGACAGTCAACGGACACTCGAGTCAATGAATAATGTTATTTATAATCAGCGACTGCAGCAGTCATCATATGTTAGCTTTTTATTCTAGATATCAATTTTCTGTAATTCTATTATCTCAAATAATAAGCTAATAAACAATCAGGCAATTTTCTTGACAAGGCTTGTTTCATATCCTTAAATTCGGACAACTTTAGCCTCATATCACAACATTTGCATTTTCTTGAATTACTTCTGTTTTTCAGACACGTTTACATCACTTATGCACGTCGTGTTCATCGCCCTCCTAAAAAACCCCAGAAATAATCTTTTTGCTGTCAAAATTTATAGACGTCTGAATCGTTGGCCCCTTCAAGAAACTTCTATATAAGATTAAGTTGAATTAGCCATTTTCTTGCAGGATTTAGTTAAGTTTTTGTATTGCATAAAAAAAAGTGTTTTTTTTTGCAGATTATAAGTGCATGAGGATTATGAGAAAACTGATGGGTTTTGGGCTCTGGAGATTGTTTGCTGCTGCAATTCTCCTGTTTCATGGCTTCTGTATATCTGAAAAAGGTACCAAATTAATTATTTTTCCTGGCTTTTTTTTTTCTTATCTCAAATGCAGTTTCTTCTTTCAGTATCTGCATTTTTTGTTGGCTACTTCCCTTCTGCTCATAGCATGCAAATTATACTAAAATTTTGATTATATGTAAAGAAACCCTATAATCTATCTGATATTTCGTTGTGTTTATCCACTTTTTTGCATTTCTCTTGCATACTTTCTTAATTGAAGTGCTTGTCAAGAAAATCTTAAAAAGTTGAGGTTAATATACAGTTCATGGGATTTACAAATTTTATCTTAATTTGTTAAAACTCGTCAAACGTCCCTGGTCGACTATATGAATATTCCTTCCATCTCATTTTTTTTGTGTTCATTACTTGATATATTGAGAGAAAAATGCACGAATTAGTGATAGTAAATCATTATTAATTCACCCTTGAAAATAATCTTACTGTAGCATCAAATTTGACTTTGAATTATTCTGCATAAACCAAATTTCCTCATTATATCCATATTTATTATGAATTATGACACACCTCTTCTGCCACGTTATTCAAAAAAGTTAAAAGTTATTTTTAAAATTAAAAAGCTACTTTTAAGTATTTTTGGATAATAATCTGAAAATGTTTTGTCTCATTACAAATCTTTTAGTGGGAGTTGACATTTTCTAAAAGTTATTTTATAACAAACGAGTCTTAAAAGTTCGAAAAATTATTATTTATTTCAATAAATACATTCAGAAAGTACATTCGATATAGCGCAAAAAAATTCATCAGTCGAGAGTAAAACTAATTTCAATGTTTCCTCTTGTTTACAGCACCAAACTACACTTTCATGCACGAAGCAACCTCAGCTCCAGAAGTATCCTATTATGACTACATTATAGTTGGTGGAGGTACCGCCGGCTGCCCATTGGCCGCCACTCTCTCGCAAAACTCCACCGTGCTCCTCCTTGAACGAGGCGGGTCTCCATACGGCAACCCTAACATCACCAATCTAGATGCATTTGGTGAAGCCCTTTCTGACCTCTCTCCATCATCTCCTTCTCAACGCTTTATCTCCGAGGACGGCGTGATAAGCGCCCGAGCCCGGGTGTTAGGAGGCGGAAGCTGCCTGAATGCTGGGTTTTACACACGGGCCGCCCCTCTGTACGTGGATGACGCCGGCTGGGATGGGCTGCTGGTGAATGAATCTTATAGGTGGGTGGAAAAGAAAGTGGCATTTGAGCCTACCATGAGACAGTGGCAATCTGCTGTAAGAAATGGATTGTTGGAGGTTGGTGTCACACCTTTCAATGGATTTACATATGATCATTTGATTGGTACAAAGGTTGGTGGAACAATTTTTGATGTTGAAGGGCATAGACACACTGCAGCTGATCTTCTTGAATATGCAAACCCTAATGGACTCACTGTCTTATTACATGCTTCTGTTCATGAAATCATGTTCAGAATCAAAGGTGAGTATTAAGCCCTTTGTTGGTTTATATAAAAATCAGTTTTTTAGTATATTTTGATAAAAGATAATGAAATGCGTGGTTGAAAAATTGACAAAACTTACGGGTCCTGTGAAGTATGTGATTGAAATAAGTTTGAGGAAAAATAAGTTTTCGAAAATGGAGGCCAACACGTATTCTAGTAATTTTCTTTACATTTGAGTAGGGTTCACTCTCGATTGATTGAAATTCGTGGTCATCAACGAGATACGCTCGTGTGCACCAATATACATTTGTGAGTTTACATTACTTACGAGCTTGATAGGGAATATATAAGTTAAAATTTTGTTCACTATACCATTTAGTCTTCTTGTATAACTACATGCTAAAAACATGCACTTCAAGTTTTGATCAATCGACATGAATGGAATGCTAATGATTGGTCTAACTACACAGGAAAAGAGAGGCCAACAGCTCATGGAGTTGTCTTTAGAGATGCATCAGGAATTAAGCACAGAGCATATTTAAAGAATGGGCCAAAGAATGAGATTATTGTATCATCTGGGGCACTTGGAAGCCCACAACTTTTAATGTTGAGTGGTATAGGCCCAAAAGAGCACCTCGAGGCCCATAACATTTCAGTTGTTTTGGACATGCCCTTGGTGGGCCAAGGAATGTCAGATAACCCAATGAATGCAATATTTGTACCATCTCCAAATCCCGTTGAGGTGTCCCTCATTGAGGTTGTTGGGATCACAAGATATGGAAGCTACATCGAAGCCGCTAGTGGGAAGAATTTTAATGGCGTCTCTCCTCAGAGAGACTTCGGGATGTTCTCTCCCAGGGTAATCCGCTTACTCCCTTATGTCATCATCTGTTAAAATGCTTTTCCTTTTTTACTGATTGGCAATTATATTACAGTCGAATAGTATCAAGGGCTTTTGGTTTTTGAGGTGTTTGTCGGCCCAATGTTAGGCCCAGTTGGGCTTGGAACTAAAGTCCTTAGGCCTCTTAAGGGAAATAAGTTTAGACCATGCCACTAGATTGTACTGCCACCGTAACATGGGATCGATATTTGTATTTCAATCGGGTCTAGTCTTGTCAAACATGTCAAACATATTATCTAAATGAATCTAAGAATCCATTTGAAGCTTTTGTCAAAAACCAGCCATGCACAATAATTTTAAATTCTCTTCTTTCATGCATAGGGCAATATTAATTTCTAATTCTTTGAACCATAATTTATAGATTGGGCAATTATCAACAGTTCCACCAAAGCAAAGAACCCCAGAAGCTCTAGCCAAAGCCATTGATGCAATGCAACAACTTGAGCCAGCAGCATTTAGAGGTGGATTCATCTTAGAAAAAATCATGGGCCCAATCTCCACAGGCAATTTACTCCTCAGAAACAAGAACCCTAATGACAATCCATCAGTCACATTCAATTACTTCAAAGAACCACAAGATTTGCAAAGATGTGTAGATGGGCTCAAAATAATTGAAAATGTGATTGAATCAAAGTCATTTTCTCAGTTCAGATATGATTATCTTTCACTGCCTGTTCTTCTTAACATGACAGCCAATGCACCTGTGAATCTGCTTCCCAAACATGCCAATGTTTCAATTTCATTGGAGCAGTTTTGTAAGGATACTGTGATGACTATATGGCATTATCATGGTGGGTGTCAAGTTGGGAGAGTGGTTGATACAGATTATAGGGTTCTTGGAGTGGATGCTTTGAGGGTTATTGATGGATCCACCTTTAATTACTCTCCTGGAACAAATCCTCAAGCTACTGTTATGATGCTCGCAAGGTAACGTCAGTTAATACGTACATTGCATGTTTAGTATGCAATACTGCACGATACCATATTCACGACAACGGGTGGTAACTGAATTTCAATTGCTACCTTAATCTTGTCTACTGTGCCTCACCAAACAAGCTAATAAGGCACTATGTGGTATGCACGACTCCATTTACAAGATTGTAACTTTTTTTCTTTCTTTCTTATCACTCGTTTGAGAGAGCTATAAATGTTGCTAAAAAATCTAAGTTAAAGTCACCAATTAATTTTCACCACACACATTACATAGAAAGAAGCCACTAGGGCATTGTTTGGTATTTCACAAGAAAATAACAAACATATTTTAACCTTTTTTTTCTTCGCTAATCACGAAGAACCCTACTCAGTATAGTATGAGAATCATATACAGTACTTTTTTTCTTTTAGTTTAAAGTATGTGTAAAATTTTGTAAGAGGTTTTTCAATGTTTGTTACCATTTTTTTGGCAGGTATATGGGAGTAAAGATATTGAAGGAGAGACTTGAAGGACAATAATGAAATTGATAGTTTTTTTCTATATTTTTAAGGTGGAGCAATACTGTCATAAAGTAAATTGTCAAGAAATTGGTAAATAAGCCACTAGGGCATTGTTCGGTATGTCACAAGACAATAACAAACATATTTTAACCTTTTTTTTCTTCGCTAATCACGACGAACCCTACTCAGTATAGTATGGGAATCCTATACAGTACTTTTTTTTTTTCTTTTAGTTTAAAGTATGTGTAAAATTCCTTAGAGGTTTTTCAATGTTTGTTACCATTTTTTTTGGCAGGTATATGGGAGTAAAGATATTGAAGGAGAGACTTGAAGGACAATAAAGAAATTGATAGTTTTTTTTCTATATTTTTAAGGTGGAGCAATATTGTCATAAAGTAAATTGTCAAGAAATTGGTTGTAAAGCAATTTCTTAGAATTATTGTCTATTTTTGAACTAATTACAAAGGGCATTTTTACTAGTTTTTATTTGTTTCAATTTCATTTTGCCGTTAAAAGTCTTCTAGTAATATTCGAAACCATTTTTGAAGAATAAATATAAATTAGTAAATAAATTATCTACATTTTAACTGTTCGAGATTTAAATGAAATGTTATTATTATTTATAAATATAAAAAGTAGCATTAACACAAATGTTGAGATGGCCGAGTTGGTCTAAGGCGCCAGATTAAGGTTCTGGTCCGAAAGGGCGTGGGTTCAAATCCCACTCTCAACAGTTGTCCCATTTTTGTTTCTTTTGCTTTTGGTATCAACTCTAGCCTGTTTGCCTGTGCTTAAAAGTTTTACTTATAATTAAAAAAGTTTAAGAACAATTTTTTATTTGTATTACACACCTCAATCGATTTACCATATAATTGAAATTGTTGGACTATAAAACAGAAACACTTCATCAAAAGTTCAAAAAACCATTGGGGTGACAAAAATACATATGTGAACACGTATATAAGTAGTTATGAATGTATGTATTTATGTATCTATATGCACTACATTTTGAGATGGTTCGAGTGAGGGACAAAGAAAACTGACAAAATATAATTCACGTTCTTATACAGAAACAAAAAGTGGAGAAACGAATTGGAATTCGAGACCATACAATACATCCCAGACCAAATCTACCACTTGTCTATACGTTAGTTTCCATTAGATTACTGAACTTTGAATTCGAAGTTATGTAGCATTTACATCAAGAAGTTTTCAATATTAGTCCTCAATCTATTGATGCAATTTCAAGATAATCCCAATATTTTTTGTTTGTTCCCAGTACCCAAAATATAGCACAATTCCTCTTATCTCTTGCGTTTGGACTTTAAAGAAGAAGCAATCTGTGAATTGCTGTGCCAATTCCTCTTCCTTTGGTTTATGAACCAATTGTTTATTTGTTTGAGCTGCAACCCTGTTTGCTCTACAAGCTTTGCCTTGTCATCTTCCTGCAATTTCATAAAATTGAATGTGGGAGCTTAGAAAGAAGAAAAGGTTAGTTATTTCATAAACGGCTTATAATTTACTGTCAAAATAAGCATTCCACTTATAAGTAAACGTTCTAATGTTTTTGCAAAACTGAGTTGGTCAAATATATTTTTATCAGCACGTTTCATAAGACCCACAACTTAGTACTCACTTAGCATTTGTTTGGCCACCATTAAATTATAATTCATTTTTCTCTCTTCTTGTCAATTGCACATTTTTCAATAAAATAATACTGCACGTAAACTCAAAATTTTTCCATTATTTTTAACCACACATTCTCCAAAAAATTACTTTTCTAAAATCGAAATTTCGTTATAACGAGAGAATAATGGGGGCCAAAAGGGTGCTTATTATTATTTACATATTTTATAGGATTCATAATTTATAAGCACTTAAAAACAGTTTTCTAAAAGACCTACCTAAACTCAAGCCTTAGAGGTGTCAAAGTGGGCGGCCAATTCTCCAATCGACACGGCTCAAAGCCCTGTCAGAATTGGCTCATGACAGTCTCGGTTCAAATTTGAACTGAACCGCTAAAATTTTGTGTAGCCCAAATCAAACCACCACAAGAGTTCGTGTTTTCACATTCATGAGATTAAGATATTACATAAGCTCAAACGAGGTCGATAAAGAAGGGACTTACAGTTGGATAAGGCCACTTTGAGTGTTGCTGCCACCAGTCCTTGAGCACTGTAGTTGTGTCACCTGGTAATTTTCCTGCCCTTCTTTTTCTTAATATTTCTTCCCTAACATCTTCGATTTTCGACTTAAATCCCTACAAAGGCACATTCGATAATGGTTTAAGATTTTTAGACGAGAAAATTCAACAGTGAAAGAAAATCTTGCACATTATAGGACATGTTCTTTTAGAAGAATTTCACCTGTTTAAGTTCAATTTTGAGTTCTTGCCGAACTCTTTCCATCAGAGACCTCTCTGATTCTGTTGGAATCAACGGTCCAAAACCCATCAAATCATGTCCATCAGCTCCTGATTGATCTAATGAGAAATCCATTTGGAGCTCATCCTCATCATCCGACATGGTTGCACCGGTTCCGGTTCCTTCACCTAATGTTGTTCCTGTAACATACTCGACAATATTAAATAACAAAAATAATTACGATTTCTTCAAAATACTATCCTATGTATCCAACATTATAGACCAAATATGACATGTGCTTTTCTTTTAGTTCATTTTGATCCAAACTTTTAGGTTTACCCCTAGTTTATATGTTACAACGTAAAAGTCATTCACCTTCATATATGACAATCTATTTACTCTAAAATGTTTACAAAAAATACACTGTAATCTAGATACCGAATACTTCAAGGCTAAAGACTATAATAAAATCATATCAAAGCAATCATACATGAAAGTACGAGTAGAAAAATGAAAATATAGTTTCAACGACAAATATTTTTGGTGTTCAAGTCCAATATATTTACAATCATGAAACATATTATCGACAAACTTTTAGTAAGGCCCCGTTCGGTAGGGGTTAAAATCCATTTAAAATTGAAAATATGGTCGTTATGGGTCTCACTCGTTTAATAAAAATCAACAATAACGACTAATTTTTCAATTTTAATCCGATTTTAATCCCTACCAAACAGGTCCTAAGTATTAAAGTCGATAAGGGGTGTTTTTTTTTTTTTTTTGTGACATGCCTATTCAAACTTTATTGGCTTCTTCAATTAGCATTCAAGTTAAGTTGTTAGTTACTTACTATTTTATTGGTTTGTTGCCACTTATGGTGCTCCTAACTATAAAAAACTACTCCTTCCGGTGGGTCCCACCTTACCCACCTCTTGTTATAAGGTCACACAAGCCTCCAAAAGCCCAAAATTACTTTCTTATCCTCCTGCCTACCAATGGAATTACCAAATTATCCCAACCCTAGTAGAGCATATATGTCATCTTGATCAAATCTTGAATAATCATATTTAAGATTTATCATTGCATATATTATGTATATCTATATATGTTCTCATATAGTAAAAAAAAATGAAAGAAAATTACTAATCGATAACTACATTTTCTTTTTCGTAGGGCCTTACACAATGTAGGTCTCGACCACCATGGGCAATTGGAAATAATTTTCGATCAGCAATAGACGTGCATTGCACCGAACCTAACTAGTTGTGTCATTGCCCTTGAGCGCAAAGATATTTTTGATAATTATGTATATATATTCCATAAAAGAAATTAAATAATAAATAAATACCTGTCAAAATTTGTAAATTGTGCTCAATGTCACGGCAAGCCATGACAGCCTCAACAGCATGGATTCTGACATGTTGCTGCAGCTCTTCTCTAAATGAACACAATACTAACAAGTACTGTGTCTGTTTCTTACATAAATACACATAAACATCAATTTCATAGTAATTTAACATTAAACAAAAAAAAAACCCCCCATAAAAAAGAGGGACAATGAAACATTTTGAAAATTAGGATTTAATTAACCTTCGTAGCGAGTTTTAAGCTTTTCTTGAAAAAAACTAACGACCCATAATTATTTTTAACATTATAAAAATTAAATACTAAACGATTATGATATTGTAACCCTAAAATCATATTTTCATAGATGTATCATGTATTTATAAATGTTTCGTGTCATTTTTTTTTCTTAAAAATATAATCGTGCCTTGTCGCGTTTCCTAGTTTCACCCATCCTATGATCCAAACCAAAAAGAATTCAAAATGAAGAATTAAAAAAAAAAAAAACTGATAATAGAAAAAGAGACAAGAATTTGAAGAAAAAACCTACCATGAAATTGTCAAGTTCTTGCCTTTGATGTATAGATAGAGACTGAGAAGCATTATACTGAGCATAAGACCTTAACAGATTTTGAGACTGTGAGAGTTGAGAATCAATAAGTGGCAACTGATCAATCGGTGTCGCCACCCTTAAACACGCTACATGGGCGGAGAGCAGCTGCTCGTACAGCGGATGGCTGGCGATCTCTGCCTTGAGCTGGTGGTTCTGCTCGCCGACGCCGAAGCCGACACCACCAGAACCCATGATGGTTATGCCTTGTTCTTGCATATTAGCACCAAAACAAACTGCTTTAACTATTCCCCTTTTACTTTAAACGGTATTACAGTAAAGTGGGGTTCAAGATTTCAGGACCACTTAAAGATATTATAATTTTTTATATATATATTTGGGATCTGTGATGACACGACTTTCTGTATATAGGGTGGAGAATTACTGAGCTTAACATACACAGAGAAAAAGAGAGCCTAGAGAGAGGAATGATTTTATTTTCTTTCTTTATTTTGATTACTTCAGAATGCACAGAGGAGGGAGAGAGGGAGGGAGAAGAAGAGCCATAGAATCATTGCCAAAAGAGGGACAAAGAGGGGAGAGAGAGAGAGACACACACACACACTTATATAGATGTATATACATGCAGAGAAATGATTTATTAAGCCCCTGTTTGTCTACTATTAATACAAAAAATTACTTTAAATTTCAACCACACATTNGGGAGAGAGAGAGAGACACACACACACACTTATATAGATGTATATACATGCAGAGAAATGATTTATTAAGCCCCTGTTTGTCTACTATTAATACAAAAAATTACTTTAAATTTCAACCACGCATTCTCCAAAAAATACTATTCATTACACCATTTTTCTTCCAATAATGGGAGACAAACACACCCTAAGCACCGTTGTTTAGCTTATACCAAGTAAGACGATATGACATATCAATGAATTGGTAGATAAGTTTACGACCGACAGGTCTCGTGAACTAAATTTGATTTGTTAAATTCATGGTAAATAATGGAGCTAAGTAGATCCATGGACACGTTTAATAAAATAAAATGTAGAATTTTTATGGGTTTCTAATTTTCAATTGTGATTGTTTAACCAATAGATTTTTTAAATGAATCGAAATGTGTAACCATAGTTTTGGGTAAGGTTAGGTGACATTTATTATTGGTCTCTTTCATAATAAAATTAAACTGCA
>CAIGRQ010074304.1:0-22811 GCA_903798375.1 Fraxinus sp. D2006-0159 | reverse complement strand
TTACAAACTGGAGCTGCCTGCTACGGCCCAAATCCACCCAGTTTTTCACGTCTCCTTACTCAAGAAGAAGATTGGGGAAAGGGAAGTTCCTGTTCGAACACTTCCGATTCCGAGCCAGAATTATGGGGAACATACTCAGCCACTACGAGTACTATCTGCGCGATTGGTTAATCGAAAGGGGATAGCTGTAACCCAATGGTTAGTCCAATGGAAAGGCTCCAACCCAGATGAAGCAACCTGGGCCGATGCAGAGAATATACAGACCTCATTTCCTTCCTTTCAACCTTGGGGACAAGNAGGGGGAGGGATGTTATGGTGGAGGAACTAATTAGCTGAAGTGGGGAACAAAAGGTAAGAGGAACACCAGGAAGAAGGAACCAAGCTGCAGACAGGAAGAAGAACTTCTACTGCCAAATTTGAATCATAACCAAGATGACGCCGTTTTGGATTAAAGAGAAACGGTGTCATTTTGAGCAAGATATTTTCAATTGTAATAAGGAACACGTTTTGTATTTTGCAAGTTGAATCATGCGATTTTACTTCTGTTATAAGGGATGAAAAAGAGAGAAATAGAGGAGATTGATTGTGCGTAATTTTCCCTCCCAGATTTCTCTCTGCCTTCTCTCTTTCTTTCATCTCTTCTTACTTTCTCTTTGTAACTCACTGTTGAACTGTGATTTCATTTCAATTAATAGAATTACGGCTTGGGTGATTGATTCCCAGCTGAATTTATTTCAATTGTTGGTATTAAATTGACTGAGTTATGTAGTTTTGGCTGAGGTTGAGCTCCAACCATAACATTAAACATCAAACGCAATTGAATCAATGAAATTTTAAAAATCATCGTCGCGACTTTTGAAATTTAGGAGTGAGTTAGGGTTTCGTTTGGTGTTCGCGAGCGAGGATAGCGTGTTTTACTTTGCCCTTGATAGAGATAGAATAAGAATGAAATAATCCAAAATTGTACTGCAGAAGAACCAGTTAAGGACCATTTCAAGTGTAAAAGAGATGACACAAAATGAACAACAAATTTAGCATCCTCTTTTTTAAATTAAAGGGGATAAATAATTATTTATGACCTATTTTTGAAACTTCAAAATAAATTTCTTAATTTTGAAATTGCATCTTAGCCCCTATTGGCCTATATTTTAATTTATCTTATTTTACACAATAAAGTATTTTATACGTAAATTCAGATTTTTTTTCTTAATTTTCGATTATATATTCTCCAAAAAATACTATTGAAAGAGGTAATTATGACATAACGTCCCCACATTTCATTGTTATTGTGGAAAACGTTCACACCTTTCATTTTTTTACATTTTCACCCTTATTTTCACATTTCATTGCGCAAAAGGTCTTTTTCATCTATTTTCTCAATTAAAAATTATGAAATGACGAATATACCATTCTCTTTAAATAAAACAAAAAGAAAAAGAAAACAATTAATTGCAATTACACTCCCAAATTTTTTTAAAAAGCCAAAATAAGTCACAAATAAATTATTAAAAGGGTAATTAGCACATAATATCCCTACTTTTCCCTATTATTGTAAAAAAACATACATACATTTTATTTTATTTTTGATATTTTCACCCTTAATTACACATTTAGCTTGTGTTTGACACCCATTTTGGGGAATGAATAAATTCTAAAATAATGATTGATGGAAGAATGTGTGGTTAAAAAGTAAAGAGAATTTTTGAATTTATATGTAATATTATTTTATTGATAAAATGTGTGGTTAAAATGAAAAAAAAAAGAGAAATAGAATGAGTGTCAAACATGGGCTTGATTGTACAACCCATCATTTCTATCCATTTTCATCAAATTTCTGAATAAAAAGTTGTGAAATGACGAATATACCATCCTATTTAAATAAAAAGTTAAAGAATTTATTGCAACCATAGTCCCAATTTTTTTAAAAGTGAAAACAAATCCACAATAAACTATTAATTTTTTTTTTAAAAATGCAAACGAGTCCTGATTAAATTTATTTAAAAATTTAAAAAATTAAAAAGTGAAAACGAGTCCCAAATAAATTATTAAAGAATTAAAAATTTTAAAATATATATTTTTTATTTAAATATGAGGGTATATTCGTCATTTTACAACTTTTTATTGAGAAATTGGATGAAATATATAGAAATGATGGTTCATGCAATTAAATATGTAATTAATGGCGAAAATGCCCAAAAATTAAAATGTATGGACTTTTTTGCAATAATAGGGAAATGTAAGGACATTATGTACTAATTACCCTTTTAATAATTTATTTGTGATTTATTTGGATTTTTAAAAAAAATTTGGGATTATGATTGCAATTAATTTTTTTTTCTTTTATTTAAAAAGAAGGGTATATTAATTATTTCATAATTTTTAATTGAGAAAATAGGTGAAAATGACCTTTTGCGCAATAAAAGGTGAAAACAAGGATGAAAATATCAAAAAATGAAAGACATAGACGCTTTCTATAATAATAATGAAAGGTAGAGACGTTATGTGCTAATTACACATATTGAAAACTATGCTCATTTTTGAGACACATTAAAATTTTCATTTTCATTCTCCTACTCATTTTTAACCACACATTTTTCAATAAAATAATATTTTTCATCACATCAATAGCTTTTTCTTCTTTTTCAACCACATATTCTACATCAATCTACTATTTCAAAATAAATTCTTTCAAAATAATGCGGTTCAAACACAACCTATATTTTTAAATTTTAAGGTCACTGATTATGAGCCTAGCCCTTGTTTGGTTCCCTTTAAAATTTTAATATATTTTTCTCTGTTCTTTTCAACTACATATTTTTTAATAAAATTATATCATATGTAAATTGAATTTTTTTTCTTTTTTCAACCACTAAATCTCAAAAAAAAAAAAAATTCCAAATTTTTTGCCCTTTTTAAAACTCTCCGCAGTCCGCCCCATGGTCCACAAAATGAAAAGCGATGTCTCTTTACAAGGTTCAAGCAGGAATCAATTTCGGTGTTGGCTGGCTCCTCAAGAAAATAACCCCCAAAACGCAAGCGACAAAAGAATTCATCAGCATTGAACATTCTTGCAGCACGTATGCACATATGTATAGCACTATGCACCTATAGTGGGCAGCCTACTCAAATTCAAGGGCTAGGGTTTGAAAAAAAATTTGGGTTCCCATGGATGATGATGAAGTGAGTTTATCAAATGTGAATAGGCCGTTTTTGGAGGAAAAATGGGTAATGGTAGAGGAAGAATTGGGGAAGGAAGTGATTAGAAGGGAGGAGCAATGTGGCGTTTTTCCTGAATTGGACGATTCGAATTTAAGTGGTCGGGGTGTGAAAGATGAAGTGGTTGTGACAGTGGAGAAGCCGGCGGAAGAGGAAGGTGGAGAAGAATGTGGTGGTGTGGACAGAGATGAAGCGGTGGAGACGGGATTGGAGGTGGAGGAGGCGATGGAGTTAAATGTAAAAGGTGGCGAGAAAACTGTTTTTAATGTAATTGATTGCGGACAGGCAGGCCAGGAGGCGTTGGAGGGAATTCGGATGGTGGAAGGTGAAGTGGATGCAGTGGAAGGTGGTGGTGAAATGGCTGTTTCTGATATTGGGGATTTAGAACTCGGTAAAAAAGGTGGGGAAGAATTGGTGCCAGTGGCCGACATTAAAGTGGAGGTGGTCGTGAGAGAGGAATTGGAGGCATCACATGGTGGTGAAATGCCTGTTTCTGATGTTGGGGATTTAGAATGTAAAAAAGGTAGGGAAGAATTGGTGCCAGTGGTTGACACAAAAGTGGAGATGGTGCTTGTGGGAGAGGAATTGGAGGCATCGCGTGGTGGTGAGATGGCTGTTGATGTTGGGGATTTAGAACTATGTAAAAAAGGAGGGGAAGCATTGGTGCCAGTGGCTGGCACACAAGTGGAGATGTTGGTTGTGAGAGAGGAATCGGAGGCATCGTGTGGTGGTGAAATGGCTGTTTCTGGTGTCGGGGGTGTAGAACAAGGTAAAAAAGGCGGGGAAGAATTGGTGCCGGTGGCCGAGACAAATGTGAAGATGGTGGTTGTGGGAGAGAAATCGGAGGCATCAGATGCTAAAACTGAGACAGAGATTGAGGTAGAGATAGGTGAGCAAGTGAATGTTGAAAGCGAGGAAGTAGCAGAGGTCCGGCGAATGGAATTTCAATTGGTGGAAAGCAATACAAAGGTATTGATAGAGGGTGCTATAGACTTTAAGGAGAAGGTTGCTGTTGAATTAAATGATTCAGAAATTCGGGTTTCTGACGAAGTAACTATAGAGGATATTTCAATCTCGAAAGCCAAAGTGGAGTTTGAGACTACGAATGAGGCAAATTCTGATGTGGCTAGTGCCAGTGCAGGAGAGCAGGTTCATGGATTAGATGGTGGTATGGGAGTTGTTGGAACCGAGTCATTAGAGGCTGTAAAAGATGAGTGTGCTGAAGATGAAGGGGTGGTTGCTGAGGATAGTTTGCTGGCAGAAACCCAAGTGGTGCTGGAGAAGGATATGAATGTGGATGTTTCAAAGGATTCAGAATCAGCTGAGCCTTTGAACGTTGCAGAAACTGTAAAGGAAGCAGTGGCAGAAGGTAAGACTCCAGCAGCAGATACAAAAATGGAAGCAGATGCAGAAACAGAGATGGAGATTGAGAAAACAAAGGATGATGCTGGTGAGTTTGGTGAGGAGTTGGGTGATTCACTGGCTGTTGTAAAAGTCGAAGAAGATGAGGTAATGATTGCAGTGGTGGAGACTGTGACTCAAGACACTGAAATGGAGACTGAAATTAATGTGGCCGACTCTGGGAAAGTTTCCGGAGGGAAGCAGAAGAAAGGAAAGAAATCAAGTTTTAAGACTGCAGCAAAAGCTCCAGGGAGGAAGCTCGTGGGAGACGATGTTTGTTTCATTTGTTTCGATGGTGGGGACCTCGTCATGTGTGACCGCAGGTGAGTTTCTTGTACAATGACATATAATATTAAGAATGTAACCAGAAAAAATGTGCACGTATTTCTCAAAAAAAATTGTTGGTTTTGTGTTTTATGGGGCTTATCAACAAATTTTCCCTATGGATTCACAGAGGTTGCCCAAAAGCATATCATCCATCTTGTGTTAATAGAGACGAGGCATTTTTCAAAGCTAAGGGGATTTGGAATTGTGGTAAGTGTCCTCTTTATTTCCGCAAGTCTTCACATGCATAATTTGAGATAAATAGTGAATGTTATATTTGATAAGTTTATTTAATTGGAGTAATATTTTAGTTTCCTCCGAGTTTTGCAAATGAAGTTTCCATGCATACAATGAATTTCAAACATTATAATGTGGATGTGAATGAGTCAGATTACTCAGTCCTCATATTAGCTTCTTTTGATATCCAGTTCACATGATAGATAATTGGAATTCCCATCGGCTGTTGCCTCTTTTCAATTTGATCTAAGAGTTAGCATTCCCACAGTACGGAAGTCAGATATGCAAACTATATAATGCACTAATATTGACTTTCTTCACTGTTTGCTTTGTCACGTTATCTGAACCACTGTTTCATTAGTTGTAGACATGTTTTTGATTAGTTATTGTATTAGATTGATTTCGTACTCAATAGTAGCAAATAGGTTTTTGACTACTACATTTGTGATTCAGGATCTTTTGAGGTGAGGAAATTGTTTAAACATGTTATATCTATAGCACTTCTTAAAGTTTTGATTGTTGCTGTGCTTTTATCCTTTACTTATGCTGTAATTAGAAACATATAAGCATGTATAGTTTACTCTTGACTGATACGCACCATCCTATCTTTTCTTGTACTTCAGGTTGGCATTTGTGCAGCATTTGTGAGAAAAATGCCCACTATAAGTGTTATACATGTGCATTTTCCTTGTGCAAAGGTTGTATCAAAGATGCTGTTATCTTATGCGTTCGTGGAAACAAAGGGTTTTGTGAGACCTGCATGAGAATTGTCTTGTTAATTGAGAACAATGAGAAGGAAAACAAGGGTGTATGTACTTCTATCATCCCCCTCTATCTCTTTGGTGGTGGTTTGAGGATTTGTGATGTATCATACCTTAATTTTGGTAGTGTTAGCAATGATATTTGTTCTCTCAATTCAATGTTTTATATTATTTCATGGCTATCATAGATTACTTTTTTTAGTTAGTTCTTTCGAATTGCTTTCAATGAGCTACATCATGGATGATGCGGATCATTAATCTATTTGATTGTTGAGTTCCATCTTTGGTATATTCATTTCCTCCAATGGTTCACATTTGATTGTGTATTAATGGATCTGTGGCAGATTGAAACAAGATCCACGACAAGAGGACATTTTGATAGGAAACAAGTAAAAGTCTACTCTATGCAAAAGACCAATGAGAAATGTTCTTGTTGTCATGACTAGTTTGCCATCCCTTTTGAGCTACAATTTTTCATCTGACCATCTTATAGGAATTTGGTGGTGTTTCCCTTGTAAAATCCATGATAGATTCAACGTACCATTGATTGTAAAATCCATGAGAGATATTCAACGTGCCATTGACTTAGTTCGGAGTTCGTAGTTGCCTAATTTTCCACATTATAGAATGACCTCTCTGAGTTGAATTGGCAAATCATGACCTCTTAGCCAAAGGATTCGTTCTAAATAGTCCTAGCCCCTGTGCTGTTCATATTTTACCCAATCTTAAGAATGGTGGATCTTGGAGAATGAATTTAGATAGTCGAGCTGTCAACAAAATCATAGTCAAGTATAGTTTTCCCAATCCTCAACTTGAGGATATGTTAGATGAGCTTGCCTATTCTTTTTGGTTTTCTAAGATAGACTAGCACAATAGGTGTCATCAAATTCGAATCTACCGGGGTGATGAGTGGAAAACTGTATTTAAGACTCAGGATGGTTTGTATTAGTGATTAGTAATGCTTCTTGGGATGTCTAATGATTTGGCTACTTTTATGCGAGTCATGACTCATGCCTTGTGACCTTGGGGGAAGTTCTTGTTGTCTATTTGATGATATCCTCAAATATAGTCTATCTAAAGAAGCACATCTGGATATTTTAGACAAGTATTTCTTTCCCTTTGAGAGGAGAAACTTTACATGAATCTTAAAAGATGCTATTTCTTGCAATTTCAAGTCCTTTTCTTAGGATTCATCATGTTTGTCGAGGGTATTTGTGTGGATCTTGCAAAAGTTTCAGCTATTCGTGAGTGACCTGAACTTAAAGACTTTAATTGAAGCTAGTAGCTTTCATGGTCTAGCTTCCTTTTATAGGAGTTTTATTAAGGGTTTTTGCACCGTTATAACCTCAATCACCAAGTCCATGAAAAAGGGTGAATGGAGTTTCATTGGACTCTTTCAGCTATAAATTTTTCTTAGAAGTGAAGAAAAAAATGACCGAGGTGCCAGGGTTGTGACATCTTTCACTCTAAGGTTATTGAAGTTGCTTGTCTGTCCCAATTTTTAGCATGATCCATAATGACCTCTTAGATACTACTCGCGTTCATATCAATTTTCTGATTCGAGATGGATATCTTTTTAGAGGTATCAAACTATGTATTCACACCTCTGTTGGAGAATTTCTATTTTGGTATATATGCGGAGGTGTTGTGGCTTGACATTTTGGTAGGGATAAAATTGTTGCCCCATCGGAGGATAGGTTTTATTGGCTCTCCCTCAAAAAGGAAGTCGCATACAATCTTACAATGTTGCACATGTCAGCTATGGAAAGCACAAAATAGAACACTTGTTTATACACCCTACACTTAGTTGCCTATAGCAGGACATTGTTTTACATTTACCAAAAACTGTCAAGAGTTATGATTCGGTTATAGTAGTAAAGGATCACTTTATCCCTTGTTCAAAATCTATTGATGCATCGTATGTCACTAAATTATTTTTTCGAAAATTGTGTGCCTACATTATTTCCTTCCATCCTTATTTCTGATAAGGATGTCAAGTTTGGTACCACACGCAAATATTCATTTACTTTTCATTCTTAAACAAACAGTCAGATGTAGGTTGTTAACCATAGTTTAGATGATTTGCTTAGATGTTTAGTCGGGAAAACCGGATATTCAGGATTTTGTCTTACCTTTAGCTGAGCTTGCATATAACAATTTTGTCAATACGTGAACACGTAAGAGCCCTTTTGAGCTTGTCAATGGTCTCTTTCCTTGCCAACCAATTGCCCTCATGCCTTTGCCTACTGATTTTATTCCTGCTGCATCATGAGTACAAGCCTTTGCAGATCATATTTGAGAGTTAAATAAGAAAAATTTCTAAGGCAAGCTACAAACTTGTTAGTAATTCACATTGAAGGCGTGGAGAATTTAAAGTTGGTGATTATGTGAATGTTAGTATTGTTTCATAGCCTTATCCTAAACATGTCGTTAAGAAACTGATGCTCGCTCCATGGGCCCCTTGTACTGTACAAAAACTCGGAATTGATGCATATCGCCTAGATTTGCAACCACATTTAAATATTAATCATGTTTTCAATATAACACCTATTGAGGCACTTTTGAGCCTTCAGTATTGCCTTAATCTATTTCTGCAAGTAAAACACATCTTCAAGTGCCATGAGCTCGTACACCGACTCCGACATCAGAAGGTGTCATTTTTTAGGTTATTGATGATCACATTGTTGCTTCTAAAGATGTTGGCCATCATAGATTTTTGGTTAGGTGGCAAGATCTACCGTCTACAGAGGATACATGGATCAAGGAAGGAAGAGTTCTGAGATCTTGATTCAAACTTGCTAGACTCCTACTTGAGGCTTAATTTGCTGGTGTCGAGTTCTTTCCACCCCATGAGAAATGATGAGAAATAACTAAAAGTCTACTCCAGGTGAAAGGCTAAAGAATAGAACTCGAGTTAATATAGATTTCAATAGTTTTATCATTTAGGAGTTTTGTTTATCAATTGTGAGTTTGTTATTTATTCGTTGTTATCTTTCAGAAAGTCCCTTAGATTTTTCGACCCTTTTCTATATAAAGGGATGGGGGTTTCATTTTCGTTACAACTTGATTATTATTGAATTAATTACAAATTTCCTCCTCCCTCTTTCTTCTTCATTTCCTCAATTTATATATCTATTACGTTCTACATCACAATCAATCCCCAAGTCAGGATGTATTTTAGTTTTTATCTTCTTCTTAGATTTAGTGTCTTCTGCTCTCGCCTTTAAATAGATATTGTGCAGAGATAGAACATAAAATAGAAAGTCGACACAAACATGAACAAGAACAAGAACAAGAACAAGAAAAGGAATCTTGCCTTCTATGATGCTCGGACTCGGGTACGGGTACGTATCTAAGTGTCGAATCTTTTATTTTCTAAAATGTAGGATACAGAGAAATGGTTAAAAAGAGTCCAAATTTTTCGAATACGGGTACGTGGGTACGTCTTTCAAACTTAATTTTTTTACTAATCCAAGATGTTATTTTGGATAGACCAAAATTAATTATTCACAAAGAAGGAAATTGGTATTATTTAAGGGTTTAAGACGAATAAAATAGAATTTTAGGGTTCAGTTTTCAATTATGGGAATTACTAAATGTTATAGAATTTTAGGGTTCAGTTTTCAATTATGGGAATTACTAAATGTTATATAAAATAAAAAATGAGGGATTTGATTACAATTTGAATTTAGTGGAGCATTAAGTAACACTATATGAAACTCATTTCATTTTATACAAATAAAACCTTAAATCAACTATACGGAGAGAGAAAGAAGGAAAAAAGAAGAAAATGGAAAGAAAAAGAAAGAAGAAGAAAAAGAAAGGAAAATCTAGCTCCGCCACCTTTCTCCACCCTCTCAATTGCGACGCTAGGTTTTTAGAGAGGAAAAAGGAGAAAGAAGAAGAGGGAAAGAAAAGGAAAAGAAAAAGAAAAAAAAGAAAGTAGAAGAAGTAAAAATGACGAAGTATCCGGTTGAAACTTGGAGGATCCGACACATATTCCATACCCGTGTCGTGTCGTGTCGTGTCCAACACGGGTATTGTGACTATTTCGAAGAGTTCGAGCATCAGAGCTTGCCTTACACCTTCAGTACCTTGCTGCAGATTGTTGTGTTGTAAATTTGTAAATTTAGAAGCTATAAAACCTAGGAGCTCAAGCCATTTGTTGTTTGTTAACACAAATACTTCTGATTAATGTAAAATATCTTCACCTGAGAGAGCTAAGAGGTCCTGCCTAGGGGCCATTGCTTTTGATTGGAAAATGTCATATCCATGAATTTGGGAAAAACAATTCTTTGCCTTTGTCTGCTATCATTCGGTCCATCAGTTATATCTCAATGTTCCACCCCCACCCCACCCCCCCCCCCAGTCTTACTCTTCCAACACACAAACTACCTACTATTAGCATCTGCCAAAGTTTGCCTGCTGGGGTTAGAAAGTGAACTCTCTACCTTTTGGATTTGTTTCTGACATTTATGTCTGTGGTTCAAAATATTTGGTTGTCATTTATTGACTGTAATTTCCCATTATGGGATTGTGAGGAAACTTTTCCATGTCTGTTAGTGAAGTGCTTTCAGTGTCGTTTATAATTTGTACTGAAACCCACGGTTCAATTAGCGTTGAGATTATGGTTCCTATATATATGACTAAACTAGTTAATGTCAAAAACTGCTTAAGTTAGACTAAGCATCTTTTAGCAAGTATTCATTTGATCCATGAAAAATTGGGTCGAAAGGTACCTATACCTATGCTTGAGTCTACTCCTGGACATCTTATTTGCATGTAATCTTGTGGACTTATTGTTTTGTGTCGGTGAACCCTATCATGTCTTCTACTCAATTTTCTGAAACTGTGTATGCAGTTTTGTTAGATCACTTGATTGTAGGTGTAAGAATGAGGATTAGTAAATTGTTTCCTTCTGATTTTTCTAGAATTCTCCTGTGAGGACACGTCTTCATCCGTTCGGTCTAACTCATAATTGTAATTTTGAAATTTCACATTTATAGTTATATGAACCCAGATATAAGAACGTGTGACATTTAGTTCTATAATGTTTGTATTTAAGAACATCCCAATGAAACATTTAGTTGGCAGAAAGTAGGCATTTTTCTTTAACATGACATCCATATATCCAATAGCCTCTTTCATTTGCCTCCAAATGTTTATTTCCAATTTCACATGGCGAGGTATTGTCTTGTCTTGTCTTGATTATGATTATATATTAATTTCTCTTGGTATTGTTAAGCTTCTCACTTCGTTTTCTATTTTTACTTTTTCCATATGCTTCAAGAAATTATTCGTGAAAATATTACACTTTTCAATTTATTGTTGGTATATATAAAATGCATCCAGCCATCCACAACCCCCAATTCCCCACCCCCACTCCCACATCTGAAGAGAGAATTTTTATTGTATGTAGGATTCTGATTGTCTGCTCTTGTCCTCGAACAATGCAGGCTCAAATAGATTTTGATGACAGAAGTAGCTGGGAGTATCTCTTCAAGGATTACTATATAGAACTGAAGTCTAAGCTTAACCTATCTTCAGTTGAAGTTGCCGATGCTAAGAATCCATGGAAGGGAACAGCTAGCACCATCAAACAAGTGTCATCTGAGGCACGTGTAGGCGCTAATGATGGAGGAGGATCTGGCTCTGATGCTACTGAAAAACTCGAAATCCGTAAATCTAAGAGAAGAAAGCTAAAGAAACGATCAAAATCCCCATCTAAAAAAGAGGAATCAGTAAGTTCAGGTGCAACAGCTGGAAATGAATGCAATTCTGTATCAGACAACACCAAGTGGGCATCTGAAGAGCTTCTTGAATTTGTTTCACACATGAAAAATGGTGACACTTCTGTCCTATCTCAGTTTGCTGTACAAGCTCTCTTGCTTGAATATATTAAAAGAAACAAACTTCGTGACCCTCATCGGAAAAGTCAAATTAGATGTGATACCAGATTTGAAAATCTATTTGGAAAATCACGCGTTGGACATTTCGAGATGTTAAAACTTCTTGAATCTCATTTTATTATAAAAGAGGATTCTCCGATGGATGATATTCAAGGGAGTGTTGTTGACACTGAAAGTGACCGGTTGGACGTTGATGGGAATGTTGACACCCTAACCAAGGGGGTCAAAGTTAGGAAACGTAAAACGCATAAAAAAGGTTACAACCGTGCTCCTCAATCTAATGTTGCTGAATATGCAGCAATCGACATGCACAACATTAGCTTAGTTTACCTACGGAGGAAGTTGATGGAGGATCTACTTGAAGATGTTGATACGTTTCACGATAAAGTTGTTGGAATGTTTGTGAGGATAAGAATTTCTGGCTGTTTTCAGAAGCAAGATATGTATAGACTAGTGCAAGTTGTAGGTAATCATTTGTAACTTTCCTTTTACAATAACTCTTTAAGCTAGTTAGGATTGTATTTTTTTAATCTCTTCGGGGAACTTAAGGTTGGCAATGTTGACCCTGGGCCCCATTTCGTCTGATGTTTCATTGGAAATCACTTTCTAATTATTTTCTATGCAGGTACAAGTAAAGCTACTGAACCATACAAAATTGGCAGAAGGACATCCGACATTATGCTGGAGATATTAAATCTAAACAAGACAGAGATCATATCAATTGATATTGTCTCAAATCAAGATTTCACTGAGGTGATTGAATTTAACTTTGGAGGAACCTTTTTTTTATCCTCCTAGCATAAAATATCCTTAAAAACAAAGAAACCACCATCTCCCCCACTTCCCGGCCCTTGACCAAAGAAAAGTCCGTGACTGTGGACCCTTTTGTTTCAACAAAAGGAACTTTCTTGTGGGTTTGTTTTTGAACCCAGTACATGTGCACAGTTTCAAGTACTAATTAGTAAGAAATAATCGATCAAGCTAAGCTAGGATTCCCTTGTAAGACGTAGTCCAGCTGTCTGCTTATTTTGCTTCAGGAGCCTTGTCAGAGTATGTAAATAATTGAATCTCCTGATAGACTTTAGGTTGATGTGCATTTACGTCAAATACTATTCAAATGGTGGTAAGATTGGACACATTTGATTTCCAGTGGTCGGTTGGAGAAGTGAATCAGCTTTTTATAGGAAATAATGGTATCCACCATAAAGAGTAATGCTAAGTTTCCAATATTGATGCCTGGATTATACATTTTCTATTTCAAAGTTCTTTTATGATGGCAGCGACACCTCAATCTGAAATTGGCTGCAAACTAAATTGTCTATCCTTATTGTGTTTATTATAATATCAGTGATGTCTGAAAATAAAATAGTTAGAAAAACTTAATTGTATACCTCGACTTTTGATTTTTCAGGAAGAATGCAAGCGGCTTCGCCAGAGTATCAAATGTGGTCTTATCAGCAGGCTGACTGTGGTATTTATACGCTTACCTCCATCTCACTTACTGCTTGTTATTGACATCATAATTAATGATGCTCATCATTGTAGGGTGACGTTCTTGAAAAGGCCATGGAAATACAGGCAGCCCGAGTGAATGATGTATGTTATTTCCCCTAATTTTTGGTCTAAAGATATTTGGTTAACCACTAACTGGTGGATGATAATTAAATGTGTTTTTGTTTACTGACTAAATGTTGTCAATGCTATTTTCTAACTTGGAAGCAAAAATTTTCCTGAATACTACTCTAAGTGTTGACCCTTAATTGGTTTGCTGCCAATGCATATGTGTGTATGCCATTAACCTTTAGAACTGAATTATTGAGACAAGTTTAAAAGAGGATTTAAATATGTTCTTTGGGAACTGTTTGCTTGAAGCCACAATGGATTTAAGTGAGACTTTTAATTCTGTTTCCTCCATACATAGAGAACATTAGCAGAAATAAGCACATTAGCACTTTTGATGCTTATAAGCTCCTTGGGAGCTTATCTAGGAAATAAAGTGGTACCTGTTTAGGTAAAAGCTCTGGTCTTTGAAAGTACATCACGTATTGGGAAAAAAAGTGCACGACAAACTCTAAATTTATAAAAGGCTAAATCGGGTGTCATGGCACTTTACCTCTTTGAGGTGGTGTGGGCCTCAAGGTTTTTTAGGCATGAGCCTCAAGACAAACCAATAAAATAATTCAAATGAATATAAAAAGTACAAAACAATTCTCATGATGAACTGTAAACCATCTTGAAAATATAAAACAAAGTAGATACAAGTTTAAAAGTTTAACCTGCAAAGAAATATAAGATAGATTAATAAAGTAGCAAATAGTAAGTTTTCAAATTATTAATCACCACACTACAAAATTGTTATGTACTAGTAGAAACAACCTAAAGTCTTCCATAATATCACCATAGATATAGTTATCATCAATATATTTGATTACTCTAATCCTCATCATTATCAGTTGCTTCTCATTCTCTGTCATCACTCTCCACTAGAAACCGTGGCTTCCTGCTTCCCCTTCTGTTTAAAGTCAAAAAAAAAAGAAAAAAGAAAAAAGAAAGAAAACACAAAAAAACTGTAAAACGTTCTCAAAAATAGCCCAAAAAAGTGAGGCTAGTAATAAAATGTCTAGAAAAGGCAAGGGTTAGTCTTGAGGAGTAAGCTTTGACAAATGGCACCAAAGGCTTAAGTTTTGAGGTTCTCAATGAAAGCCTCATGTGAGGCTAGAGTAATGTGTTAGCCTCGAACAACATTTTTAAATAATGTGCTGTCATACTGATCACAAACCACAGTTATTAACCCAGCCTAACCATCTCGGCCCGGTCAAGGCCCCAGGTTAGTGTGGTTATGCATCTTTTTAACAGTAACATGGTTGGAAACTGTAATCTTAGGGTCAATGTACTGTGAAATATAGTCTGACACAATTGATACAACTGTCCAATTATTTAAGAAATTTGTTTGTTTTGGGTTTAAAAGACCTAGAAACTCAAATGAAATATACAGAAAGATGACAAGGAAAATGTAAAGAGAAAGAAGAGTGAAGTTTCTTTTTTATGCCTCAACCACCCTAAGGCTATGCCTGAGGTGTATGCACAAGGTAAAGCTCCTCGACGATGGCACTCAAAGTGTAAGCTTTGGGGTTTCTAAAGAATGCCTTGCACAAGGTGCCTCAAGGGATCTGCCTTCACCACTTTTGATAACAGCGTCTCCTACTCCTTTTTTCCGTTTTCTTAATTTTACAGTGTGATGTTTGTGTATTTCCTTTTCATGCATTCAGCAATGACCTATCATGTAACATCCCACAAGAGAATAACTAAACGAAAAATGGGAAGTATGAACAAAAATGTTGGGGAAGGGAAGAGAAAGGAAAGAAATAGTTCCACATTTATATACTATAGGCTTGAAATTTGAGAGTTTATGCTTTCAATTTTTTGAGGTTGGTGCTCCTTTCTTGATATGTGATGCACATTTTCTTTTCAGTTGATAATTTTAGTATATAGCTGTGACAATAGTATTTATTTATGTATACGTCTTCTTTTATTTCCTATTTCCTTATTTCATTATGGTGCTGTGCAGTGGCTGGAATCCGAGATTTTGCGGCTTGGTCATCTTCGTGATAGAGCAAGTGATTTAGGGCGTAGGAAGGAATATCCTTTCTCCCTTAATTTTATTAACTTAAGTTTATAGTTTTATATTTCTCTGGAACAATAGATTATGCATTTGCTTGGTCTTTCAGAAGTTTGGATCTGTTGCTAGCAGTTCAATGGATAATTACTCCCCTTTGTTTGTATATATGATAAGTCAACGTGGCACTATTTGATTTTGTGACCAAGGTTCTTTCATGATTCCATATACACCCCAGAACAGAAATTTCATATGCATGCTCCTCTTTGAACCCCATTTTTGTTTGAAAATGTATTTTGGAATAATGATTTCTTGAAGAATGTGCGGTAAAAAAATAAGGAATAGTTTTCAATTTACGTGTAAATTATTTTATGGGAGAATGTGTGGTGAGTTTTGAAAAAATCGAGTTTTTGAAAATATGGGGGCCAAACATAGTCTGTACAAATATTCCTCTGACATCAATCTTTACAACCGTAAAGCCTATAACTGAATTCCAAGAATGAAGTGAACGGCTTAATCTGAGAATCAGTCTAAATAAACGTTGCTAAAAGTGTGCTTCTTAGTTTCCCATTACAGTTTAATTACTTCTATACAAAATGATGTCATCTATGTGACTTGCAATTTATTCAGGGCTTTAGTTTTTATTTTTTAAACAATTTCGTATTGGTTGCAAAGCTTGTTACCTTGGGCATCGCCTGATGTTGTTGAATGTCTGATGCTGAATGTCACTTCTATAAATGAAGCATGGAAATCGTTTTCAAGTGGAAATGATGTAAATTGGTAGTTTTGTAATTTTGTCCTGTTTTACCACAATAGGAGTGCTAAAATTCTCTCATCTGGGGTAAAATCAGAGTTGTTTTTTCAACTTCTTGTTAGGATTTCAAAATTTAAAGAACAATAGATTGTTCTTTGGGTAACAGTTGATGTCGTAGAATGTTGACTATTGTGAATAATCATATATAGGTTTGGTTGCAATCTTCATTTGATGTGGCTTGACCCTTCTATGTTCATTCTGACTTTGTTCTTATCTGTAGAAATTTAAGTTATCCTTGACGGATTTTCACGCTTAGAGAATGTGTGGAGAAATTACAGCTTTTGAAGACCCCTGATGAGCGTCAACGTAGACTAGAGGAAATTCCTAAAATACACGCAGATCCAAAAATGGATCCAAGCTACGAGTCTGATGATGATGGCAGTGAAACTGATGAAAGTCCAAGAGGTTACTTTTTTTTTTCTTTTTTCCTATCTTGTGAAAGTAATGATTATGGAGTTCTAATTATAAACATTACATGGGCTCCAGATGCTTACATTGGCTCCAGAGGTTCTGATTTTAGTAGGAGAGAAAGGGGACCAATCTCTCCTGGAAGTGATTTTTCTGCAGTAGATTCTTGGAGTGGTGGTGGGAGTAATTCTACAAAGACCTGGGAATTAGGCAGAAATCTGTCTGGTAAAAATATTTCAACCGATGCTATACAAATTGCCGAGACAGTGAACGAAAATTCATGGAATCAAGGAACAGAAAAAGACGCATGCGCCCAACAATCTAACTATTTGGAGAAGCCCTGTTCAAATGCTAATTCTGGTTCAGCAAATTCTGAATCTGTTGAACAAAATGTCCCAGTTTCTGCTGTTTCATCGCTCAATTTCTCAACACCTCTCTCTGCTGGGATAGTAGAAACTTCTGCTGTCAAGGTCAATGAAACCGAAAAGATGTGGCTTTATCAAGATCCTTCTGGAAAAGTACAAGGACCATTTTCCATAGTGCAGTTGCGTAAATGGAGCAATACAGGGTATTTCCCCGCAGAGCTAAAAATTTGGAGAACTGCAGAAAAGCAAGATGACTCTATACTTCTGACTGATGCTTTGGCAGGGAAGTGTCAGAAAGACTTACCAGAAGTTGGCAATAAACTGCATAATCCTCATATTTCATCTGATCATTCTGCTAAGATTCTTGAAACTTCCTTACACCAGGATATGAAGAGATTGATTGCTGAACAAAAGCCTGTGCAGAACCCTAATCTCTCTACTGATAGAAGTTTTGGAAATGATTCATCAAACCTTCTATCGCCTACCTTGAATCAAAGTAATGGAGGTCGGACTGGAGAAGGGGGCTCTCGGACTGGAGAAGGGGGCTCTCTCCCAGTTGAAACTCAACATCCCACTCTCAATGCAGTGCTCACGTCACCTGCTGCAGCATTGTCACAGCTCAGGACTGATTCTTCTGCTTCTGCTTCAGTACTTAGCTCTTTGGCTGCTTCTAGCCCAGCACCTAAACCTGAACAAGGTGGCCTACTATCTGGAGATTTTAGTCAAACACCCAAGTCAACTATGACTAGTGAACCACATGTAGTACAGATGCTTGGGCATATGCCTACCACACAAAATATGACCGTCCAGGCAGTTCAATCTGTTATTAATCGAGACCATCAACTTGAATCTCATGGTTTGGATAGTGCTCCTAGTCAGAAGGTGGAACACCAAGCTCGTGGTTGGGGTGGCATTATGTCCACTGTTAAGAATTCTGCTGGAAATTCCTCAAATTCAGGTTCTGCAGTTATTCCCCAGCCTGATTTTTGGCGACCTCCGACTTCTGGCATTCAATCCAACTTGCAGTCCCCTGGGATGGCAAATTCCCCTTGGGCTGAAAATCCAAACCCTGCCTGGGGTACAATGCAAGCAAATCCTAAAACAGACTGGGGGACTCAAACACCAGGAAGTATGAACATGAATTGGGTACCTTTTCAAATGCAGCCCACTGGAAATGCAACTTCTGATTGGGCGGTTCCTGCTGGAAATTCTGGAGCTACTGTTCAAGGGCCCGCGTCTGGAAATGTACATCCTGGTTGGGTTGCAACTCCAAGTTGGGGTGCTCCAAATGGCAATACAGGAACAGCAGCTCAACTTCAAGGACCCGTACCTGGATGGGGTCCACCAGTAGGAATAAGAGCACCAGTGGGAATGGGAGCTCCCGTTCAGGGGCCACCACCAGGAATCGGAGCTCCCGTTCAGGCGCCACCACCAGGAATCGGAGCTCCCGTTCAGGCGCCACCTCCAGGAAATGGAGCTCCCGTTCAGGGGCCACCACCACCTGGGGTCGGAGCTCCTCTTCAAGGGCCACCACAACGAAATTCAAATCCAGGTTGGGGTGTGCCAGCCGGGGCCCAGGGTATGTGGGGTGGCCAACAAAACCTCAATGGGGGTCCATTCTCAGGTGGTTTTAGTGGCGGAAGGCCTTGGAATGGACAGTCGTCTTTTGGCAGAGGGGGGCCTAGACCTTTTAACAGGAGGCAGAAAGTATGTCCATACAATGGAAATGGGCGATGCAGGAAAGGGGCATATTGTGATTATATACATACCTAACTGAAAGATTTTGTACAATCATTTCATGCTAGCATTTTGACCTCTTCCGATCCGTTTTGGTATTTATACTTTTATCTAAAGCTCTAGGAAAATGTCGAATTCTTATTTAACGGTGCTATGTTTTTGGGGGTTATGGACTTTTTGGTTTTCTGCTTGTAGCGTCAACTAACATATTGGCTTTTATAGGACAGACAATCAATGACGTTTAATTCATAGTATTGAACTACATTGGACAACATAATATACAATACTTTAGCTATTTTTTCTTTTGTCCGGTGTTGTACATTCTACCCTTCCAAATAAACTGCAAGTGTAGTAGTTTGAGGATCAAAATCCACAATGTTCTTATTTGGAGTCAGGTCGACTGTGTGATGGATTATTCAACCACTTCTTGAAGAGCACTCAATGCATGAAATCTGACCTAGTTTCGAGGCTATAAATACTTACTTTCATCCATCAATCAAAGGGATAGGTTCTACATAGAAAATACATATTTCTTGCAAGACTTGAAAAAAGTTTTTTCACACGGAATCTATACATATCAATTTCATGCATCTATTGCTTGGGTTGCAGAAGAAGAAAATATTCTATGAGATTGAACAAGAGCCATAGAAGAGATTTAAGATTGGTCTCCCTTTTCTTCCCAAACTTCAATTCCTGGTGGTGATGTATCGATCAATTCGCATTTTTGTATTATTGTGATGCTTGGCTAGTTGTATAGATGTTAGGATAACGTTGAATGCTATATTTTGATATTTTTATGTTAAATTCCATGTTTTGACACATAATGTTTGTTTGGTTATAATGCTTGTTTTGGTTTTAATGATTTTCGATTACTTGACAACTAATTGAATTGACATGTTATTTCTATTGTGATTTGGCAGAAAAATTGGAAAGATGGCACGTGGTAACAATTATTGTAAAATCCTATAAAGGTTAGGAATAATTGTCTATACTTTACATGATCTCATTGAATGTTCTTGTGATTTAATTAGTGTTCTAAAAATCGCAAAGTGTGGCTAGGTGTAGAGGTTAAGTTTCGAGCTTTACGGGCCTATGTGCAAAAAAAAAAAAAAAAGGTTTTCTTATTTTTAATATTATTTTAAACTTTTAATCATTCTAAAAATCATTTAATAATTAAAATAATACGGACCAAATATCTAAAATTATAAAATACTATATTTACTTAATAATTTTCTACTATTAGTCAATTATATCATTGTAAGGACGAGTTTAAATGCATAAACACAAAAAAATTATATTGACAAATGTTTTTGAAATTTTCATTTGGGGTCCCCGAACATTCATGCCTATATTGATTGGGTCCCTATTCTTAATTTTTTGATGATCACATCGACGAAAAATGTTGCAAAATGGATGCACATGGATCCTTTTGGTTGAATTACATCCAAATCCTTAAAGAATCACGTGCAAGTCCTAACAATTAAAATGAACAAAGTTTCCAAATTAGTGGCATCTTACTAAATAGGAAAATTTGCACTTGGGGTCCCCAGAATATTCATGCCAATATGACTTGAATCACCACTCTTAATTTTTTGACTATTACATCCACAACCTTGTGGTGCACATGGGTCCTTTTGGATGGTTCGTCCTAAATTTTATTGAAAGATCATGTGCTCTATATACCGGTGTTATTAAACTAGACTAGGATCGATCGGTCTAGTCAAAACCCAGGTGACTTGAGCAGACCATTTGATCTCAATGTAAGTGACCTAGTCAAAAATTGAGTCAACTAGCGGTTTTTATATTAAATTGTCGGCCCAGTTGATCGAATTTCAAATTTCTCTTTAAAGTTTTTGTTTCAAGGAATTGAACATTGAACCTCTAAAAAATGAATGTCTCCTTACTAGTGGAACATATAAGAGTATTTTTTACTGTTGTGCAATAATCTATATGCATCCAAGAATCATTTATAGTTCTCTCAAAATATATTGGAGTTAATTGTCCCAATTATAATTGAACTTATGTCTGTGTCTCTTCGATTGCTCACTTCAGTTTCAGATATCAAGTTTTGGCCACTAAACTTATCAAAATTTTGAACGTTACTCATTGACATGATATCTATCACACAACACTAACAGAACTGGTGATATGGCAAAAAAATGTGTAGGTAGCACCCTGATGCTGCACACCAAATTTCTATGTAAGAAAAGAGATCTTTGATTGCTCATTGTACTTTAAAAGATTTATTTGATTATTCACTATACTTTTAAAAGCGTCTTAATTGCTATTGTTGATACAAAAAATCGTACCTATTGATCCCGAATTTGACGACTAAGAACGAGCACGAACGATGTAAAAAATAGTACACGTTGATCCCGAGCTTGACGACTGAGAACGAGCACGAACGAGGTCTTTCAGTACCTGAAACAAAGGCGTCTAAGATCCGCCGTGCATTTGGGTCTAATCTTCAAAGGAAAATTAATTTCCTCTTGTGAAGAATAAATGCCAATTTCCAATAAATGGTATCAGAGCCATGGTTATTTATGGTTATTGAAAACCTTGAGTAGGATTAAAAGTTTTGTTTAAATCCGAGTTTAAATGCATTTTTTAGTTTGGGTGGTGTTAGGATATTTAATTTGACATGTTATTGCTTTATATTGTATGTGATGTTAATGTTTATGCATAAACACTTGTGGCCTTAGAATTTCGCTTCCTATTGTTGTTGCTCTTCTACCTAGAAATATTGTAAGCCATAAGGTAATAGGACTTTTCTTTCATTTTTGATACGTATGTATTTTGGAAGAGATATACCCTTTGTTTGAATTTCTGGTTCGAAGAAGACGATGAAAAATGAAGATTTATCAAGCTGAAAATAAAGAAAACATTTTGAACCACCAAGGGAGGCGGCAGCAAGCCGCTGCTGGTCGCGACAGCAACTTGCAGCCGCTGCTTCCAACAGCGGTTGCTGCCTCTCACGAGGCAGCAGCTTGTGCTGCTTGAAGCAGCAGCCGTGGTTGCTGCTGGAGCCACTGCCCGGTAGCGACGATGGTGGTGCCCTCTTTTGAGGTCACCGCCGTCGGTGCATTCACCGGAGGTGGTGGTAGGAGTGGTACAATGTGTTTTGCTAGGGTTTGTGCAATTAGGGTTTAAATTTGATTTTTGGGCTTTTCTTGAAAACTTAGGCCATTCTTTATGGATAAGGGTTTTTATGTTTTCTTAAGATTAGTACTCAAAATTAAATTGGCTCACTTGGAAGCATGGATTGGACTACAAAGAAATTGAAGAATTGGGCCGGAATGTGGCCCAATAAGACACTTTAATTCTTGTTGTAATTTTAATTTTTATGATGGGCCATAAGTGATTATTATTCATTTCATTATTGCTTTTTCCAATTTATGGATGATGAATGGATGTATGAATATTACATGTCATGTAAATTAAATTAAACACCACTCGGTGCACTAAAATCATATGCATGTTTATTTAATAATTTTTTATCACTCTAAATTAATTAGAAGCGACGAGAAATTATTTTTAATAATTTAGTGCCATTATAATTGTTTATATTTGGCCAAGTAATTATTAATGAAAACCCATGTAGTTAAAAATAATAAGTGAAAGAGGGTTAATAGGCATGTATAAACCCGCAGCCTCCTCAATCGTCCAATTTGTTATTAAGATACGTATGTTTAGTATCGAATTACATCGATCTCCCTATAGGAAAACAACGTTATTTTAGATTAACTGAAATTGGATCTTGTAAATAGATATTTTTAAAATGAAATAAGTGGATAGATTATCCTATAAATAACATCTCACGTATTTCGGATATTTTAAAATTATTGACGGAGGTTATTACACTTATATGTGAATTTTTTTGGGGACTTCCTATAGAAGATTCCAATAAAATTATTCATAGGCCAAATAATAATCAATCCTCATTACATTGTGGCATGAGATGCCTAGCTCAATAAAATAAGTGGGAGGGTCCTAACCTTACCATCAACTACATTGACCCTCCTA
>CAIGRQ010074275.1:0-10042 GCA_903798375.1 Fraxinus sp. D2006-0159 | reverse complement strand
GGGGCTAAACCCATTAGAAACAAGACAATGGGAATGTAAGAAAATGGGTTGTTTAAAGTAATCACTAACCCATTGGAATCCTTCTTTCTCTTGTAGGGCAGCATCCACTGGAATCCTTCATTAGTTTATGATATTGAGATAAGTAAAGTGTGGATTGTACAATTTTATCTAAAGGTAAAATTGGAACAGCGCGAGTGCTTGCGTTTTTTTCCATAGTTTGTGGTGACTTGTATAAAAGTTAATCTCCATATAATGTAAAATTTTCAGTCAAATCCTAATTTTAATCATATATTCACTTATTATTGATAGGAGACATACGCTTACTTCTCTCATTTTTATTATCTTCTTAGACACAAATAAATTAATATTGGGTTAATTTCACAAATGGTGACTTAACTTATCTAAAAATTACAAAAAGGTCACTAATGTTTAAAAGTTGCAGAAACAATTGCTGAAATTTTATGTGCTTTCACAAATGGTTACAGAAGTTTTAATTTGTTTCACAAATGGTCACTTTAGGATTGTTATGATTTTAATTCAAACTTAAAAAACCAAAACATATGAATATAGAAACTTGGATCACCTCAAGTGCAAATTTCTTGCTATTAAGTGCCACCTTTGGAGTAAATCAGATGAAAATTGTAAAAGTGATATTNTTATGATTTTAATTCAAACTTAAAAAACCAAAACATATGAATATAGAAACTTGGATCACCTCAAGTGCAAATTTCTTGCTATTAAGTGCCACCTTTGGAGTAAATCAGATGAAAATTGTAAAAGTGATATTTTAATTCTCGTTCTGCCTATATACGTATAACACCATAAATTTAGATATGAGATATAAATATTTTTCTATGTTTTTGTGTGATCGTGAATATATTTCCTAACTTTTAATGCACTTTTATTTATTTTAGTTCACATAAAAATATAGTATTCTTGTTTAAAAGTAGTTGACTTACTTAGAAATTTGCACTTGAGGTGGTCAAGTTTCTATGTCCACGTGTTTTGGTTCTTTAAGTTTGAATTAAAATCAAACTTTAAGTGACCGTTTGTGAAACAAATTAAAATTTCAGTGACCGTCTATGAAATAATATGAAACTTTAGTGACCGTTTCTGCAAGTTTTAAATTTCAGTGATCGTTTTGTAATTTTTAAATAAGTTCAGTGATCGTTTGTGAAATTAACTCAATTAATTTCATTATAAGTTGCTTATAATTTAATTGGGTCAATTTTACAAACGGTAACTGAAGTTACATCAAAATTAAAAAATGGTAACTGAAATTTAAAACTTGTACTAACGATTACTAAAATATCACGCGCTTTAAAAAATGGTCACTGAAAGACCATTATGATTTTAATTCAAACTTAAAGGAATATAACACATGAACATATAATCTTAAGGACCTCAAGTACAAAAATCATCAAAATCCCTCTCCAAAACCATTTTCACCCACCATTTTAAGACGAAATTCCACCACTTTTTGCCACCAAAACCACAGAATCAACACACCACCTTGAAACCCTCGTTGCCCTCTACGCAACCCATCCAAGAATAGCCTCTAACTCAGACGGATTTGAGCCGAATCTCGTCCCAAAGTGGGTTGCTCGCACAGTACAAAACTGACAGCCGCCACTTTGGGACGAAATTCTACCACTTTCTGGCAACCAAAATTACTGGACCAACACACCACCTTGAAGATCTCGTTGCTTTCTACGCAACCACCAAGAATAGCCCATAACTCCGACGGATTTGACCGAAATTCCGTCCCAAAGTGGGTTGTTCTCACAACAAAAAACTGCTATCCGCCACTTTGGGAAGAAATTCCACCACTTTTCGACCACTAAAACTACCGGACCAACACACCACCTTGAAGCCCTCGCTACCCTCTATGCAACCTACTCAAGAATAGCCCCTAACTATGACGGATTTGGCCGAAATTTCATCCCAAAGTGGCGGCTGAAAAACTGCTATCTGCCACTTTGGGACTAAATTCCGACCAACCTGTCGGAGTTAGGGGCTATTTTTAGGTGGGTTGTGTAGAGGGCAGCGAGGGCTTCAAAGTGGTGTGTTGGTCCGTTAGTTTTTGTGGCTGAAAAGTGGTGAAATTTCGTCCCAAAGTGGTGGATGAAAATAGTTTTGGGGAGAGATTTTGATGATTTTTGCACTTAAGGTCCTCAGATTATATGTTCACGTGTTTTATTCTTTTAAGTTTGAATTAAAATCATAATGGTCGTTCAGTGATCGTTTGTGAAAGCGCATGATATTTAAGTGACTGTTAGTGCAAGTTTTAAATTTCAATGACCGCTTTGTGATTTTGACGTAACTTCAGTGACCATTTGTGAAATTAACCCTAATTTAATTTTTACCTTTTAACAAGAAAAATGTTTATGGTAAGGGTCTGTTTGATAACCATTATTTTCTAGGGAAGTTAGAAAAATGAAATTTTTTCCAACAAATGTAGCGTTTGATAGGTTTTATTTTATAAAGAATTGGTTTTCTTGCCAGTAGCTTTAGGCGCCCATTTTCTAGAGAATTGTTGAATTTATTTTCATGTCTTTTTTGTGGTAAAAGTTTTTCCGGCCTTTTTTTATTGGCAATTGAAAAAAATTATAAACACAATGGTAATTTTTTTTCACTTTTATCGACAATTTCTATGCAAAACGAAATCAAACGAATGACATTCGGTATGGTAATTTTTTTTTTGACAATTGGAATAAATTCTAAACCCAATGATAGGAAAACTTATCACTTTAATGAACAATTTTCATAAAAAAAGAAGCCAAACGAACACCAAACTTTCAAGATTTTCAGATAAAAAATTATACCAATTAAATTCAATTAATTACAATTCTCAATAAAATAATTTCTAATCAATTTAATTTTCTATAAAATATTTTCTTTCCACCCATTTTTTACCTTTCTTAAAACCGACCCTAAAAGTCACTTGTAAGGAAACAAGTTAAAAGTTCCTAGAGTTGCCATAATGCACCTTATCCTCTGCTGCTATTTTATTCCACTTTGCTCATTGCTGCTTCAGTTTCACAATTCGAGGGAGAAACATAGAGAAAGCAAAAGAGAAGCTTCTCAATGGCTACGGCGGTACAATGCGCCGCTTCATCTTCACTATTGCTAACTGAATCTTCTCAGAAACCCTTTTCATCTTCTTTGAAGAAATCCCCATTTCTCGGATTCTCACTTGCCGCTACATCCAAGCCGTCCATTTCCGTTCTTAGAGCCAATCGAACAACCAAAATTTCATGCCAAGATAAAACCGTCTCTGTCCCCGTCGACCAGCGTTGGATGTTTGAAGACACCGGATTCAATGGCCCGGTAAGAAAAAAAAAATCCCCAATATTGTGTCTCTTTTAGCTATCAGTTCGTATTCTGCTTTCATTTTTATTGAGTGACTGCATTTGTGGGTAGTTGTCATTTTTGGTTATTGTATCAATAATAGACATGCTTGTTATTGGAAGTTGCAAACTTGAAGAGATTTTGGAATTTGTGATCTAGAGTAGATGGATGAAAATAGTAGTCAATTTGGAAGTTTCTATGAAGTGCTGGAACTGCTGAATGTTTATTATCTAAATTGCTTTACTGTCTTGAATCTATTCCAAGTTGCAGAGTGAGAAAATTGGCAAGTAATGTAGTTGCTTGACGTCCTAGACCTAGATATTATGAAACGGGGTTGACATCATGTTTGCAGCAAATGTGTTACTCTAAAGCAGCTAATGGAGCTTGTTCAGGACGGAAAAAGAAACTTTGTTATGGTAGTCAAAGTGTTGAGGCAAAACCGATGGAGAAATTTAGTTTCAATTCTTGTCAAACATCCCTTTTATAGCTACTAGTGATAGAAAATATAGAAAAGGGATTATTGATCAAAACATTATCAAACCCTAAAATTCACAAATCTTTTTCACACATATTAACCATCCATGTTGAAATCAATGAGAACAACAAAATAAAAGCGGAAACGTACCTTGATCCATGGATGTCTGATTATTTGTCTGAATGGGTTACGATCTTTCAACTGAATCGTGATCTTCTCTTTCAATTTCGCTCTCTGTTGATGGGAATGCAGAGAATCTGAAGAACACAATCGGTACACGTTTACGCCTTCCGATTAAGTTTCCCACATTTATGCAGTTACAAAACTGTGTAAAAGTCTTATGAATTTGTGGACTCCGTCCAATTTGATTGTTGGCCTTCATCTCAGTCATTTCAACAAGGTATTTGACTCAACAAATGCAGACTCGAGTGCGGAAACTGTATCCATTTATTGCCATCTCATTCCAATCTGACAAGAAACCAAAACTTACAATGAAGCAAAGAGGAATGACCTATAATGCAACATCCGGACAAAGAATTTATATCCATTGATGGAGCAACAAAATTCACTATCTACAACTAATGTTTTCGTTGAAAGATAATGAAGTTGCTTGTATGAAGCCATCTGGAATAGAAGACCAGAACTCAGACTATACGTGTGTCAAAATTTTGAATGAAAAGGAGTCTCCCACCTTTCATCTCTGCATTTCACTTCTGTTTAATGCTTTAGCATTACGAGTTAAATGTATCATTAGAGTTGCAGACAAAAACAAAAATCATAAAGTTATTGAAACTGACAGAAGAAGAGTCTCCTTTGTTAGTGAAAGAAAATCCTGTGGGAAGTATAACATTGTATATGCTTGAATAATTTATCTCGAACACTTTTTATGACGTACAATTGATTACAAGGAATTTAATTTCCTTTACATCTGTGTCCAACATGTTGGGCTGAAGTGGTTGGGGGTCAAGTCAAGCAACAAAGTCAAGTGCATCTGCCACTTTAAGATGTAACTGTTAGTTACAAAACATTTATGAGCTGAAATCTTGGCTTGAGCCTGCATTATATATTTTCTTATAATTCACTAAGTCTGTATCATATTGTTCTGCTGTTAAAAATATTTTACCAAATATGATTTTTGACCAGTGTCTCACATGTTAACTGGATTTTGTTAATTCTTTTTTCTCAGGCTTTGAGATTCAACCTTTAGTTAATTCTTGCACATGATTTTGTTTCTTTTCCTTGAACTTTTTTGAAGCTCATGCAAATATGCACTTACTTTTCTTTCAGAATCCAATCAAGTTAAGATGTTGAAACTCATCTATAGTTGTTTTCTTATTCCAGGACGTTTGGAATAAAACATGGTATCCGAAAGCTGCGGATCATGTTAATACAGACAAACCATGGTATGTGGTAGATGCATCTGACAAGATTCTTGGGAGATTGGCATCGACAATTGCTATCTATATTAGAGGGAAAAATCTGGCTACCTTCACTCCTAGTGTCGACATGGGGGCCTTTGTCATAGTGGTATGTTGTCATGTGAAACGCATCGATTTAATTTTCTAATCAAATGCCTTAACACACGGAATCTTCTTCAATGGGTGCACAAAGAATTGAACCGAGAACCTTGTATGCTTTGATATCTTGCAAAAAAGCCCCCTCATCCAAAAGCTTAAACTATTAGAAGGAGAAATTCTTCTTCTTTATATAATCATATTTTGCTTCAACACTTAATCATTCAATTACTGTGTCAAAGGTCAACGCTGATAAAGTTGCTGTGTCTGGGAAGAAGAGGACTCAAAAGCTCTATAGGAGGCATTCGGGGAGACCGGGTGGGATGACAGTTGAAACATTCGATCAGCTTCAGAAAAGAATACCTGAAAGAATTATTGAGCATGCTGTCCGTGGAATGCTTCCGAAAGGAAGGGTGAGTTTCCATTACTCTGTGACATCTGTCTCTCTTTCTGAACCTTTGTGATACCTTGTGCCTTAGTGTTCTTATTGCATATATTTTGATTAAATCTTTTCTTCTTTTTCATTTGTCTATATTAATTTCTCACTAAAGCAACTCAAATATAAGGAATTACTATCTTGTAGACTCGTAGTCAAAATAAATCTAGATTAGTGACAAAAATGCTTTGATCAGTCATCTGAAAGTTTTCTGGCCATCCCACCTTCCCATTGCTACTGTGTTCTTCTTCACTGCCGCCACATTCTTCCCCTTATAACCAACACTAGAAGAGATTATTGGAAGATTCCTATTCCCTCGTGCAAATTCGTTGCTATTGAACCAAGATATTAAGCAAAAACGTACTCTGAACTTCATTAGTTTACGAGCCTAATCAAAATTTCAAACACCTCCCAACTTCTTGATATAAGCTACACACGTATTTACCTTAAATACTAGGATACTAGAGTTTGTTTGGGAGAGATGTTATTTGAAGTGAAAAATGATGTTGGGGTTGAAAATGAGTTTGAACTTTGAAGATAAGTGAAAATAACTTCTGCCAAACAAATGCTAAATGTTGTGAGATAGCTAGGCAACCTTTACTTTTATTCATGCCATCATTAAATGTTTCTTCTGGTGCTTGTGCAGCTTGGCAGAGCATTATTCAACCATCTTAAGGTGTACACGGGTCCAAACCATCCTCATGAGGCACAAAAACCCTCTGAGTTGCCGATAAGGGACAAGAGGATAACGAAGCAAAACTAGTTAATTTCATCGTCTTCACCAGTATCATTTTTATATATTTTTCCCTTCCCATTGTTCCTTTTGTTTGCTCTAACGCCCTTGTTTGTAATCGGAGTTTTTTCACAGTGAGCTCATTTATGAACATCATTTGTGCAGCCAAAGAAGGTTATTTGTTGAAGGGTTCGCTTGTTTAAGAGAGATGGATTCTATGAACATATTTTAAATGCAAGCTCCTGCTTTTGCTTATACTTTTTGTAAAAGAGCTTTCTAATACTTACAAGTACAGCCAAACATGGCTTAACTTGTTTAAGCTTAACCTAAGATTAATGAGTCTTGTAACAAGAATAAGATAGAGAAATAATGAAAAAGATTGATAGATACAGAACTGTCAATTTGATTCCAAAATGGCCCACACAAAAATTCTAATGTATTATTAGTAATTTAATGTACACAAGTTGGATGATAAGAATCTCATTGGTGAGGACCCCACATGTGTTGGCTTAATTTGTTACAATAGTGATACTTAGAGCCTGTTTGATAACAATTAAAATTGAAAATATGATCGATATTGGGTCTCACTCATTTAATAAAAGTCAACAATAATGGTTAGTTTTTCAATTTTAATCCGATTTTAATCTCTATCAAAAAGGCTCTAAATATCGCAATTTGCGTTTACGAGACATTTGCACAATTATTCCCTATTGTTACTTTAATAGCAAATTTAGTTCTCATATTTTATTACACTGGCACAATAGTCTGGTTGAGAGTTAGAAGTGACAATTATCCTCCACGCCTCCACCTTGCGCGGCCACAATATATGTAGAAGGTTAGGGATGACAAAATTTATCGCAAAGGATAGTAGGGGAACATGGTCACTATTCATAATATGTTCTGATTTTTTTTTTTTTTTTTTATTTTTTTTTAAAGTTTAAACTTAAATCATATTTAAAAAATAAAAATTCATAAAATAAGTAAATGCTGATATTTTAATCTTCATCGGGCCCCTATATCTTGAAAATCCTTGACGAGGCAAGGAAGATGAGGGTTGCTCCGACTCTGTCAGTCTGTCTTGTTATCCAGGGCAACTATTTAAATGTACTCTCTCCATCCCGTTTATATATATGTTTGTTTTATTTTTCACACGAATTAATAAATCTTATTTAAGTTATTGAAAAAATAATTTTTGTCAAAAACTTTTCTAGTTTACCCTCATTTAATTATCAATAACTAGTAGTATTTTGTCAAAAATAAAAAATAAAAAAATAACTAGTAGTAAATTATTATTGGAAGTAATAAAGAAATAATTGTATATTAATAAATGAACAAAACAAAACATTCATAATAAAGAAACAAAACTATATAATTGGGACAAGAAAATAAGAAAAGTAAGTCGATATATATATGATGAAGAGAGTATTAAATTGTAAGGTGACGAGGGAACACAATATAGAATAACTTATTTTGTACTCTTAACTATTTTTTTTTTATTAAAAATTAATATTATTTTGCATTTTACTTTCGGCCCTTGTTCGAGTCACATTATTTTTTTCATTTTAATTCTTTTACTCATTTTTTTTATAATCGTGGATATTCGGATCAACTTGCGCGCACCTTAACTAATTCCACAGGGTCCTGAAGTTTACGGTCGGGTACTCAACTCAGGGACCTTGGGGGAACTCGAACTGGTGATCAATGGGGAGCAAACCCAAAACTTGATCAATTGAGCAACCCCACAAGGTTCATTCTTCTACTTATTTTCAACTATGAATTCTTCAATAAAAAAAAATATTTTTCATCACATCAATAACTTTTTCATTCTTTTTAACCACATATTTTTCATCACATAAAAAAAAAAATACATTCTTGGAGCAAACATATGCACCAAACAAGGTTCATTGTTGAGTTTAGATAATCTGTTTTTATACAAAATTTGATAAAAACAATTTAATGAAGTTTCTTACCTATTACGAACTGACTTTAAATTTATATAAAGGTTGGATATTAATTTGTTATTTTTAAAGAAAATAGATCAATTTGCTACCAAATAAATAAATGGAGGACCAATGTTACAAATTTTCCTCGAAAATAAGGGCGTGTTCTCTTTGTCATTTTCGATCCGTTTTCTGTTTTCGATTTTTCGAAATAGTGAAAACGCATTCTCTTTCTTATTTTCGAAAACGAGCTGAAAATTTACAAAGAAAACCGAAAACGACAAAAACGTCATTTTGGGTGTTTTCAGTTAAAACCAACTCAAAATTCTCAAAACGCGTTTTGGGTGTTTTCACCCCCAATCACCACCGTCGCTGCCTGTACCAACCACTGTTGCCGCCATCGACCATCGCCAAACACCAAATCGCAACATATCGCACCCACAACCACCACCACTGCCAACCACCAAATTGCACCCACTGTCACTGCCACAGCCGCCACCACATCGCAGCTGGCGCACGCACAACCACAACCACCACCATCGCCACAGCCACCACCACCACCACCGAAATCGCTACCCAAAATACCATGAAAATCGAGACCCAAAAAAGAAAGAAGAATGACAACAGCGTTGAGACCGACTAAGCGACCACTGCCACCGTTAACCACCGAATCGCAGCAGATCGCACCCATAGCCACAGCCACCACCATTGAAATCGCGACCCAAATCACCATGAAAATCGCGATCCAAAAAAGAAAGAAGAAGGACAGCAGCGTCACGACCACCGCCACTGCCACCGTCAACTACCGAATCGCAGTAGATCGCACCCACAGCCACCACCACCACTACCACTGAAATCGCGACCCAAAATCGCTACCAAATCGTGACCCAAAAAAGAAAGAAGAAGAACAGCATCGTCGCATCCCACTTCTTCTGACCGGCGAAATGGAGCCCGACGACAGGAAGAGATACGAGAGAAAGAGGGGAGGGGAGGGGAGACGAGGGAGAGGGAGAGGGAGAGGGGAGGGGAGAACGTGTTTTGAGTGTTTTGAGTTTTGAAAATAATTTTTCAAAATGACAAAAAGAACACATTTTCAACAATCTCAAAATGGACACTCAAAACACAATACTTAAAATAAATTCAAAACTCAAAACTGAAACACGAAGAGAACAACCCCTAACTTGTTGGGAAATGGAATTATTTTATCGAACCATTCTTGTTGTACAGAAAAAAAAAATTCATGTCAAATTTATAAACCACACATAAAACAGGTGGAACCCCTCATTTTTTTGGAATATTTTATGGATTATAATTGATGTACACAGGGGCATGGTCCCCTCCAATAGGGGGCACCATGTGTTCATTATGGACACCATTATGATGCCCCCTATGTACATGTAGCACTTTTCATATTTTATTGACAATGAGATCCACATCCATGTCACAAATCTGGTGGAATTCTGTGAAATTTATTCTGTACACGTGCATTTTCCCTTATTTTGATAGGCCATACGCCATAGGCCCATATCGACACTGGATTACGATTACAATCAACGTGGCGGTTAAAGTAAGGGAACAATACATATATAAGGT
>CAIGRQ010074239.1:0-10165 GCA_903798375.1 Fraxinus sp. D2006-0159 | reverse complement strand
AAAAAAAAAAAAAAAAGTTCAAACAGACAATAATATTCTTCATTTATCTTCCATATGCCAGTTCAACAGTGAATTTGAAATAAAATTGGGCATCAAAATTCAGTGGCGACATATTCAACTCTTATATCTTTACTTTTTATTCCATTTTCAAATTGACACAGAGAACTGAGAAGTGGGAGTAGTCATAGTTAAAAGCCATATGATTTGGCAGAAGCTCCATTCCTCCGTCAGATCCGTCCTTCCTGTTGGGTCCCAGATATACCCCCGGCTTCCAACGGTGCAGACCTTATTCTCAGTTTATCAGACCTGTACACACATAGAGAGAGAGAGAGTTTAATGGGATTTACATTTACGGGTTTTGCTATTTGTACCCCTCCCTGGTGTACATATAGCAACATTAGAGGGACGGAAGAAGGGTGGGTGGACTCAAAAACAAGAAAGAGAGAGAGAGAAAAAGAAAAAAGTATTTTTTGATGGTCTTTACTATTATGAAATACTGGAGTCTGAAACCCTTTTAGATTTTCTGCAAAATAAGGTAATACTTATATTTTACCATTTTTCATTTTTTTCTGTGACTTTTTGGAAACTGGGCTCTCTCTCTCTAAATTTTTTAAAAAACTTTCAAACTTCACTTCCCAGCATTGAAAAATTCTTTTTTTCATTGTCATTTGTCGATTTTCCTTGTATTTATGTAATGTTCATGACCAAGCACAGTCCCACATATATATATTAGTGTTTCAATATTTGTTTTTTTATTTTTTTTTGTTTTTGACAGGTTCACGAAGTTTGTGGGCACTACTCATAATTTGGTTTGCTTTGAAAATTAGGATTTTGGGTCGATATCAATTGATTTGAAGAAGTGTGTTTTACTGGATTTGCAGAGAAAACGATTGAATCTTTGTATTAAAATCTTGGTTTTGATTAAGTAAGTTCTTCAGATCTGATTGTTGTCAAAACTGAGATTTATTCTATTGAATTGGGATTGTGTAATTTTTATTGAAGAAAGTTTTTATAATTTTTAAGTTTATTTTAGATCTAAAATTCTTTTGAGTTTCAAGATTTTTAACGCTCCATTAGATCTTTTGAAATATATGTAAGAATTAAGCATATTTCTTATTGTATGATTGTAAGTTCTAATGGTTTAAGATGAATCGTAGAGGAATAAAACTTGAAATTTTCATTTTAAGTTCTTTATTCAGACAGATAATTTTCTCTGTTAGCTCTTGTAAGTTATGACCATGTGTTCTCTGCATACACATGTAGGATACGCATTTGTTGGTTGATTATATAGTTCGTCCACGTTAAATCTGCAGTATTTTGATATGTCACTGAATTTTGTTGCGGCTTGTTGATTTCCAAAATTATACTGTTCTTGATTTTTCACGTTCTTCATGTAAGAGTTTGATTTGATTCTTTGTTGGTCTGGCACAGCAATGCTGCAACTTTTAACCCTTGCGAGTTAAAATGTATTCAACAGCATAATAGGCAAGAGTTTTAACTTCTTTTTCTAATTATATACTGCCCAGTTCTAATCAAATTATGAATATTTTTTGTTACATTTTAGTTCAAATAATGTACTCTTTTTTCTCCATTTCAGATGTGCTTTCATTTTCAAGAATGCGTGGGATTCTAGCTTGCGTGGAATCGAGTGAGGGTAAATATGGATCTTCAGGCAGATAGTTCTAGATTCGGATCTTTACCCAATACAACATTGAGGAATCTCTCGTCATCCTCTTCCGCTTTCTTTTCGGCAAATCAATCGCCCTTCTTCTCCCCAAGATCGCCAACAGGTCGGTTATCCACACATTCAAGCAATCCATGTCATGGTGCCAGTACAAATACGTTATTGGATGCTCCAGAAGTGGAATCTTTAACGAACATTAGATTTGCCTCAAATGGTGTTTGTCCTGCTCCAGCATCTTGTACCTCGAATAATTTCCAAAAGGTCGATCATGTTTCCACTTCAACAGGCATATCAAATAGTCCTTTATCGAGTTATAGTATTGGTCATGATGGTTTCACGAGAAATAGGTGTAAAAGCAAAAAGATTGGGAGATTGGTTGAAACTATGGTTCCTCCGACTTCTTTTTCTTCTAATAGACTCAGGAGTTGCGATGTGTACATAGGTTTCCATGGCCGCAAACCTTTATTACTTAAGTTTACTAATTGGCTTCGGGCAGAGTTAGAAGTTCAAGGGCTGAGTTGTTTTGTATCAGACAGAGCTCGGTGTAGGAATTCGCGAAAGCATAGCATTGTTGAGAAGGCAATGGATGGTAGTACATTTGGGGTTGTTATCTTGACAAGAAAGTCATTCAGAAATCCATACACCATTGAAGAGCTCCGGTTCTTCTCGAGCAAGAAGAATTTGGTTCCTGTATACTTTGATTTGGGTCCAGATGACTGCCTTGTGAGAGATATAATTGAGAAAAGGGGAGAGCTGTGGGAAAAACAAGGTGGTGAGCTCTGGCTGCTATACGGAGGACTCGAGAAAGAATGGAAAGACGCTGTTAGCATCCTTTCTCGTGTTGATGAGTGGAAACTAGAGGCTCATGAGGGCAAATGGAGGGACTGCATATTGAGAGCTGTCACTCTATTGGCATTCAGGTTAGGAAGGAGAAGCATTGTAGATAGAGTAACTAAGTGGAGAGAGAAGGCCGAGCAAGAGGAGTTTCCTTGCCCTCGAAATGAGAATTTTATTGGTCGAAAAAAGGAGTTATCTGAACTGGAATTCATGCTTTTTGGTGATGTCAGCGGAGATGCAGAGAGAGACTATTTTGAACTCAAGGCAAAACCGAAACGAAAGAACTTGACAATTGGTTGGAGTAGGAGTAATTCGGTAGATGAAAAGCGAAGGGACCGATACAGTGCAAGTAGCAAGAGAAAGGGGAAAGAACCGATTGTATGGAAGGAATCAGAAAAGGAAATTGAAATGCAAAGCACTGAATTTTCTCAACATACGCCAAAGCTAAAGAGTACTGGAAAGAACGGAAGGAGATTGAGATCGACCGAAGTTGTGTACGGCAAGGGAATTGCTTGTGTGTCAGGAGACTCAGGCATTGGGAAGACAGAGCTACTTCTTGAGTTTGCTTACAGATTCCATCAGAGGTATAAAATGGTTCTATGGATAGGAGGGGAAAGCAGATACATTCGGCAAAATTATTTAAACCTTTGGTCATTCTTAGAAGTCGACGTAGGGGTGGAGAATTGCATGGAAAAAAGCCGGACAAAGAGCTTTGAAGAACAAGAAGAAGCAGCAATAGCCAGAGTTCGAAAGGAGCTCATGCGAAACATTCCTTTTCTGTTGGTGATTGATAATTTGGAGAGTGAGAAGGACTGGTGGGACCACAAACTCATAATGGATCTACTTCCCCGTTTTGGTGGGGAAACCCACGTTATTATATCCACACGACTCTCTCGTGTAATGAACCTCGAGCCCTTGAGACTTTCTTACCTGTCAGAGGTAGAGGCAATGTCTTTAATGCAGGGAAGCATTAAGGATCTCTCTATTACAGAAATAGATGTGCTACGGGATATCGAGGAAAAACTTGGACGGTTAACTCTTGGTCTCGCTATTGTGGGAGCATTACTATCTGAGCTTCCTATAAATCCGAGCAGGCTATTGGATACCATAAATCGGATATCGATATCGTCAAGGGATGCGACGAGGAATGGTAGGGAAAATCACTCACTACGGAAGAATAATTTCCTTTTGAAACTCTTTGAGGTCTGTTTTTCCATATTTGACCATGCGGATGGACCAAGGAGTTTGGCGACTAGAATGGTCCTCGCAAGCAGTTGGTTTGCACCTGCACCGATTCCGGTATATATTCTAGCACTGGCGGCTCATAAAATACCCGAGAAACACCAACATCACCGGTTATGGAAAAAGATTCTGCATTCCTTAACTTGTGGCTTCACATCATCATATGCTCGAAGATCAGAAGCAGAAGCATCTTCATTATTAATAAGATTTAATATCGGACGAACTTGTATGAAGGAAGGTTACATTCAATTCAACCAGCTTGTCAAAAATTACGCAAGGAAGAGAGGAACCACTGGAGTTGCACAAGCCATGGCACGTGCTGTCATTAGTCGAGGATCAATATCCCATCACTCTGAACACATATGGGCCGCATGTTTCCTGCTTTTCGGATTTGGAAAAGACTCTGTAGTGGTCGAGCTTAAGGTGTCTGAATTATTGTTTCTTGTGAAAGAAGTGATCTTGCCACTTGGCATTAGGACATTTGTTACCTTCTCAAGATGCAGTGGGGCTTTAGAACTCCTTCGACTATGTACAGATGCATTAGAAGCTGCAGATGAAGCTTTCGTCACCCCAGTCGAGAAATGGTTGGATAAGTCACTTTGTTGGAAACCTATCCAAACGAGTGCCCAACTGAATCCTTACCTTTGGCAGGACCTTGCATTGGCACGAGCTACCGTGTTGGAAGTCCGTGCGAAGCTAATGCTAAGAGGGGGGCAGTTTGATATAGGAGACGATCTCGTTAGGAAGGCTATTTTTATTAGAACTTCAATATGCGGTGAAAATCATCCCGACACGATTTCTGCTCGGGAAACGCTTAGTAAACTCACAAGACTCCTTGCTAATGTTCAAAGTCATACATCACCATAGATTTTTAATTTCTCGTGAACAGTAAATTTTCATAGAATTTTACAGATGCTTTATCTATTTCAGAATTTATTTTACTTGCAGAGTTTATATTGTTGATCCATTCAATTCATTACTTCCATTCAATTCATTACTTCCTATGTCTGAACCTGACACACTAACGATTAAAGATTTCTTGGCTTGGATTGTTATCTTCTTCATTACAACTAAGGAACATGTTTGGTGCATATTACAATTGACATTTTAACTTCATATTAAGATACATTTGAATGGTTTGAATGATAATTTCTGCATTCGGTAAGAATCACAACAGGAAGTCACATGTATTGACTGCTTTTGGCTTTAGGAGTTTGAATTTCATTTATGAACTTTTTCTTCGGAGGAAAGTATAAATTTTTATAGTTAGTAAGCTTTTATTTTTGAATGCTACGATACACTGTCTTATCATATGAAACTGCTGCTGGAATGATGACATATTCTTTAGAGATACATGTATCCCTTTAGTACTTCCTCTTGTATGTACTAATCGAGACGATGATAATTGTTATCATCGTGAAGGAATGGATTTACCATTGGACCAATTGGGAGGTCTCTCACCCCATCTGTTATAGAATGCATAAAATGTGTAGCTGATGTCCATGGCAGCACATTTTCAATTGTTCACAAAACCAGTTTTCTACTTAAAGTAGTCCTTAGATGACGTGTTTTCCCCAATGGTCATCAATTCGAGTCCCCTCAGGCCACTGAGGTGAAAAACGGCTGTAAACTTCAGGGTCTAGTGGGATTAGTCGAGGTGCACGTAAGCTGACCCGGACATCCACGGTTATAAAAAAAAAAAAAGATGACGTGTTTGCTAGGAGGGTCATCTTCCTAAAAGTTTTTGCTTTGGTACCATTTTTTTAAAAATCACACACACACACATATATATTCATTAAACCTTACACTTAAAACCGACTGATTGGAAGGAACTCAAAAGGTTACAAGTCACAAAGCACATTATATTGTGCTCACCGGCTCGTTGACATGGCTAGATATAATTAGTATTATTATACGTAATATCATTTCAACGAATAGTCATGCGCGAGTTTTTTAATATTTTATTGAATGTAATTAGAATATTCACATGCTGATAAGTGCATTAGTTTAACTACGAGTATATTTTTTATCGTTCTATTTGATTCATCTATCGATATAACCGACCTTGATTCATCTATCGATATAACCGAAGGTCGATGTACATGGATGACAACCTACATAGTTATTTTGGGGCTGTTGTTTTGGTCATACAATCTTTTGGGCTGTATTTGTAGTCCTGAATTGTGTATATATGACTTGTGAAATAGTGTAGTATACTTTTTTAACCTCAAAATAAGTATGTTTGAATAGGATTATACAGTATTTTGCCTCGATATACTATGTGAACATTACAGGTAATCATGTAAATATGTAAGGATTTTATTGCGAAAAAATTCCCATTTTATTATTTCAAAATATAAACACGCAAAAAGAAAAAAAATTAATAAAAAAAATGCGAGCACATATATCAAGGCCGAGTCGGCAATATCTATTTTTTTTATAAATATGTGTAAAATTGTCCATAAAAAAGGGGTGTGACAGAGAGACTGACTACCAAAGAAAGTTTAAAATCATAATCTATCTAAGAAACCTTCTGCCCCAAATGCATTTTAATATCAACACTACCAAATATCTAATCTTTTTGTCACAAATTGATGGTGCAACAACCCAATATTAGATGTTCTAAGCACATTCAACGAAATTCCCAACAGGCGCAACAAATAACACCACTAAGCTTGACCTCGTGCATGTACGCTTTTGAGAGAGATGGCTACAAACGAAGAAGTGTTATAAGAGCAAAGGATTATGTTACATGAGAAGAAAAAAAAAAGTTTGATGACCTCTCTGCAGTTGATTATCTATGTATATTACACATCTAAAGTCGAAACTCCATAGTCTGCGATACTTGTAAAACTATTTTCCCGTATGTGATAGCTTGTTCTCGGCGAAAGCTTTATGCATCGTCCGGGATTTGGTAAGACAGCATCTTCCACCACCAAATCGCCACTTCTTCCATATCTCTATTATTTGTTATTGGTGAAGCGCGTCATTTTCAGTAGTAATGAATGCTGCATCTGTAAATATAGAAACGTAAAGTTAATGTATAAACTACAGAAAAAGCACGAACCTCAGTCATATACTACGTCAAATCAGCAGATTCCTTATTCTGTGTGCATGTAAGTAACTTCCAGCCAGGAACCGTAACTGCTTGACACCCAAAACTATCGCCTACTAATCCACATCCCTTTTCGTCATCATCACTGTTAATATCATTTGGAGTTGCCCGGTTTTGGTAGTTTCTACGTTGGAGGAGGAAAACATTGAAGTAGTAGCTAACCAATTTCTCCCAAGTCTTGGTAGGTAAAAATCGGGAAGCATTGTTCCAGAACTTATTTCGGACTGCAGCATGTGCACTTTTTGCATCCTTGAATCTCTTTTCCTCTTCTTTCGTCCATGAAAGTGAAACCTCCTCCCCCATGTGATCAAATCGCCAATGGTAGAACAGCAAACCGAGTTCGCGCTTTAATTTATACCTCTTCTCAGCAATGTGAAACCTAACACATTCAACAGAATATGGAAATCGACAATAACATTTATGCTGTCTTCCCATAGTAACAGGATCTGATTCAGCTATGGATTTGTTTCTACCATCTTCTGGGGGCCACATTTTTGTGCCTAACCACTTAGAATCACTCTTGAGGGGCAAACCAGTCCATTCAGGGACTCCGGCTTGAAAGAGAGGGCCAATAGAAACTTGCTTCTCTGCTGGCACACCGCAGGAATTGGGACCTTGTGAATCTAGAGTCGGTATCTCAATAGAGACCACAACAGATTCTTTTGGGCTATTCCTAACTCCTGCCTTTTGACTGTTAATTTTACTTTTAGTGACTGTGGATGCATTGCAACATGAACACAAGATAGATTTTGTCAAAGAAGCCCTTTTACTGCATCTTACTTTCTCTGAAGCTTGGTGGTCGAGATTGTCTTCATCATACATAGAAGGATGCATTCTAAGCTTCTTCTGTTGGCCCTGCTGTAGTCATGATAAGTTCAATAAGAACTTTAATGAATATGCCTATCAAATAATTCATGAATCAAACGGGATTAGATGATAAAAGAATTAAAAACTACATGTACCAGAAAGATAATTCGAAAAACAGTTTACAATAACTCTTAGATTTTTAGCTTCCTAACAGATGCACAAAATATATATATAATTTATGAATAAAAAGAGAAATTCCAATTTCGTGGGAATATTGAGTTCGTGATTGTAAAATTTTTAATCGTGATTTGAAGAGTTGTCTTCCTTTTTGCTGAAGAACTTGGTCACTGTTAAAAATGTTTCCCTCTTTGTCAAGATTAGTGAAGAAACAAATATAATCTTCATGTAATGGTTCAAAAACTCCTGCAAACCACAACAATAACTAGTTTGCTTGAGTAACAAGGGATAGGTGCACTTTAATGTTAGGTAGTTAATTGTCTCATTATGGCATTTATATTCTTCCAACTTTCACGTGTTGCAACTTAACCTAGGGATACTTTATCATAGGTACTCAAATGAGCAGACAATTTTTCCTTAGAAAATTTCACTCATCGCATTCTAACTAGGGACGTCTCCAGATATTTAAGAGTTCAATGCAACACAAGTGCACATACATATGCAAACACACAAAACAAGCCCTCGTCAAGTGGCTGAACTTCTTTGCCAGGGGATAAGAGACATGCATAACTTCACAAACCAACTAGGAAAATATCAGGTAGGAATCCTCATGAGAATCACAACAGTTGAATCTCAGTTGATTGACTGAATCTTCACTCAGCAATCAGTCAATCTGTCCAAGTGCTTAAACCCTCGAGTGGAAAGTTACTAACTCTTTCCGAAGTAATCTTATGGACATACACACACACACACACACATCCATATTACTGTGCAACCAAATCGACACTTCCCTTCCCCTGAAATCAAGAATTTCAAACCCCGTTGAATCCCTTCAACAAATATATCCCAAAACTAAACTCGTATCACTTCTCTTGGTAGTGTGACCTTTGCTCACGTTGCAATCATCTTAGAAATTCTTTGTCATCTGACGTCACTTTTCTAGAAAACACGTCGTTTATTCTCAAACTTCTCTTCCTGAAGAGAATCCTAGGTAGTACAGTTCTGGGAAACCTTTTCAATTCATATAGTTTAAAATGAGTTATCTTTTCCAGAGCCCATCCAGTCACTTTCTATTTTTTCATTGCTATTAACTATAATCAAAAGACGCACCCTGAGATCTAGGTATGTTCTAGGCGGCCTAATAAAAAAGGGAAAGATAATGCATGCATCCTATCCTTGACTCAAATTCCAAGGCAATGGAATCAACAAGTACTCTTTATCATAGTTATCTCTTAAGGTCAGTTGATCCTTGATATATCCACTGATCTTAGAAAAGGGAGTACACTTGTCATCCTATCTCAAAATACCTATCATACAATAGACAATCAACTTCTCATAGAGCCTTTATCTCTCACCTGTCAAGTGAGTAAACTCTCAAATTTGTGCAGGAAGCTCTGAAAATGCCAGCATGGACAGATGCAGTCCTAAAATAGACAAGGGCAGTTGGCAATCAATGACTAACCAAGGGGGAAGACTTAGGGGGTTGTGAAGGGGTATTTATTGTCAAATACAAGGCTGATGGATAGTTGATAGATATAAACGAGACTCTGTTGAAAACTTGTACACCTCGATTCCTGGTATTGACTACCAGTTAACCTTTGTACCCGTGGAAAGAATGAACAGAAATTAGCGAGTAGTGCTACTTGCACTTGCAGCCAATTTGGATGCCTCTCCACCAACTTGATGTTAAGAATGCTCTTGAAGAGGAAGTGTACTAGCAACTGCCACCAGGTGTTGAGAAGATATGTGGAAGTCAGAAAGTATGTTGACTTTAAAAAAAGAAAAAAAAAAATCCTTTTATGGCCCTATTCAGTTATCTAGTGCCTGGTTTAATAGATTTTCCCAAATCCATTCAAAGCTCATGATTCATAAAGCCAACTTGATTGCAGTATGTTCTCCAAGCACATAGCCGAGGGTAGGATCACTATCCTCATAGTGTAAGTAGATGCTAGTATCTTGACTAGGAACAGTGAAGTGGAAACAAGAGAACTCAAGAAATAGTTGCTAAAGAATTTGGAATAAAGTAAGTAACTCGCCCCTTGAAACGCTTTCTAGGTATGAATGGAGGTTACTCAGTTCAGCAACAGAATTGCACTTTTAGGGAGAAAAAAAAAAAGAACACTCGTGATTTGTTACAATAAATGGGATATGTTATGGTGCAAATCGGAGATGTTCCTATCGACCTCAATTGCAAAATTGTCAAATATACTCAATAAAAGACTCGACACCCCTCTTTGTAAGGTTCTCTCATTAAATAGGAATAAAATAACAACTAAACATAGAAGCAATCAATTACAATATTA
>CAIGRQ010074222.1:0-10808 GCA_903798375.1 Fraxinus sp. D2006-0159 | reverse complement strand
TATTTCAAATTTCTTTAAAATGTTTCATGTAACAAAGGTTGAGGTTATTATGTTTAGTACGTGACACTCGAAGCTAAAGTTTCGGGTGTCACAAAAGGTGTGGTGTTGCTTTTGCTAGCCATGATGTTGATGGTGGCAGTATAGGTGAATGTGGCGGCAGCGTTGACATTGATAGTGGTTTTGAAGTTGAAAATAGTGATTCGTTGGTGGTGACGTGGTCGTTTTGAAGTTGGCCATTGGTGGCGGTGACAATGGCGTCGTGGTGTTTGTGGCGGTTAATGTGGTGGTGGCCTTGGCGGATGCAGGTGGACTTTGGTGTGTTATGGTAGTAGATCTAGCATTGTTGGCAGTGGTGGGGTAGTGGTCCCAAACAATTATGGTACATGCGGTGGCAGCGGTATCGTGGTGTTGGTGGCGACGACAATCGGAGTGGATCAATAGTGTTTGTGACCAATAAGTTGGTTGATTGTAACCAATAAATTGAGTAATTTGTAACCAATATATAATATGTGACCTAAAAAGTTCGATTGTGACTGAGAAATAACTCGTGACCAATTAATTTGATAATTTGTGACCCTTAAATAAATTGTGACTTATAAAATTTATAATTTGTGATCGATAAATGAATTATAACTTATAAACACTTGCTTTTTTTACCCATGAATAAATTGTGACCTATAAAGATTTTTGATTTGTGATCGAGATAAAAATTGTGATTTATAAAAAAAATTATTTGTGATCGAAAAACAATCTGACCTATAATTTTTTTTTGAATTGTGATCGAGAAAACATTACAATCAATTAATTCAAGAATTTGTAATCAAATTAGATGGAACTGCAACGTTAATATATTTAATTAATTATTTCATAAATAAATTTTAATAAATATCTAATTGTTGAAATTTTAAACATTTTATCTTAGTTTTGAAATGAGTGATAGTTAAACTCTTATGAATTTTTCACTCTTTAATTTCCCATCATGCATCCACCAAAAATTTGGGCTCAATATAAAGACCTAGGCCAGATGTAGAAAAGCCCAACCTGTTAATACACTCTGGAAGCAAGCAAATGTATCACACTCAAAACATAACCGCCAAAACCACAGATTTGACAATTTTCAGAAAAGAAATAAATTACTCAACCAAACACACGAGTAAATTTAATGAATGTTCACCCATCTTTAATCTATATTACTACTTGCTCACTGAACAATAAAATATTACCCGTTGCTCACCCATCTATCTAATATATTACCCGTTCATCACCCGTCTCAATTCAGTCAAATGCAACTAACGGAATGTGCCACGTGGAGAACGGAAATCCAACGTGGCCCGTAACGGATTAAATTGAGATTGAAGCCTGTGCAAAAAGCCCAAGACATTTCATTGCTTTGCTGAACACGTTTTTTTCCCTAAATTGAAACCTCTCTCTCTACAGACGAGACGAGCCCTCATTTTCTCTTCATCTTCATGAATGTTCTTCTACTAAATATGAAATTCAAAGATTGAAAATCCAAGTTGAATAATCACTGTCAATCCATTATTGAGCAAAACCAAAATCTTTAAAACAAGAAAACCCACCAACCTTGGGTATAGAATGCAATGTCACTGTAGAAGAAACAACATTCGTGATAGATGAGGATGGACAACAAAGTGGTAAATTTATTTTACATTTCAATGGACCCTGAATATTCTCTTATGGGACCACAATTTCATAGTAGCATCTTCTGCATCATTTTATATTTTTTTTTTCTCTGGAAGCACGTTGAATCTACACTGTGTTTTGTATTATGTAGGACAACAATTCCTATGTTTAGAGCCATATTCATCCATTTTTATATTATAATATTGTGTCTTTTTCATATTTTTCTTTGGAATCACACTTTTATCCCTTTTCGTTGAATCTTCATTTTATTGTTTGGGATTATAATTTCTTTGTTTGGGACCATATTCATGTTCGTCTATATGATTATATTGTTTTTGCATATATGGGGGCATTTGAAAAATCCTAATTAACCTTGTGTTTTTAATGTAGACCTGACCTTCGACGAAGAGGAATTGATACCTCTCGAATGCCACTTGAATGACTCAGATGATGAGGTTAATGATGATGGTTTTCAGTTTGACACAAATGCACCTGAACATGTTCTGGTCGGGTATAATGCAGATCCGACGCTTGAATTTAACGCTGCGGGCGTCGAGGAGTTAGCAATTGATGATGGTTACTGTCCTAGTGAGGAATTGCATGTGGATAATTCTTCTAGTGAAGAAAAGAGTTAACACTTTCCCGTTTATGATGCTGAAAAGGAAAAGTACAACCCGCAATTAGAGGTTGGGAAGGAGTTCAAAAATATTGAGGAGTTTAAGCAAGCTGTTAGGAATCACAGGGTTGTAACAAGGCACAATTTTAGATTTAGGCCGAATGATGATGAGAGGGCACAGGCCATACGCAAAAAAGACAATTGTAAATTCAGGATTTGGGCATCTTTGAATAAGGTGGCCGGTTGCGTGCAAATAAAATCTAATAATTCAGAGCATACATGTATGAAGGACGGAACAAATAAGCATTGTACTGCTAGGTATATAGCCGAGAGGTACTTGCGGACTTTCAAAGTTGATCCTGATTGGAAGACTAGATTGATTAAGAAGGCTGTGAAAGATGATTTGAAGTTGACAATCAGCGACGTTACTACATGGAGGGCTAGAAGATATGCAAGGTTATTAATAAATGGTTTTGATGAGAACCAATTTGGCTTGCTTAGGTCTTTTGTGGCTGAAATTTTGAGATCCAATACCGGATCTACATGTATGATTGCCATAAATGTTGAAAAATTTCAAGGGATATATGTTTGTCTAGAAGCTTGCAAGCGAGGGTTCATGGTAGGTTGTAGGCAACTTTTAGGATTAGATGGTTGTTTTCTGAAAGGGACCTTTGGAGGTCAGATGCTCGTGGCAATGGCATTAGATGCCAACGATTGCATTTATCCAGTAGTATATGCTATAGTGGAGAGAGAGAATGAGGCAACTTGGAGGTGGTATATACAACATTTAGGCGAAGATTTGAAGATTACGAATAGCAATGAGTGGACTTTTATGACTGATAGGCAAAAAGGTTTACAGAATGTGATAGATGATTTATATCTAGAGGCTGAACATCATTTTTTGTGTCAGACACATGTACACCAATTTCTTTAGAGCTGATTTTAAAGGTTTGACTCTGAAGGACTACTTATAGAGGGCTGCGAAGTCAACAACAATTCCAGATTGGAAGTTCTGGATAAATGAAATTGAGAAGGTGAGTAAGGCTGCACACAGTTGGTTAATGCACCCTAGTAAGTGGAGTAAATCACATTTTCTGACAAAGGTGAAGAGTGATATAGTTCTGAATAATCCTTGTGAGGTATTCAACAAGGTTGTGTTGGAGGATAGGGAGAAGTCCATATTGACCATGTTAATTGATATACATGTAAGCTTCATGAAAAGAATATAATCAAAGAGGGATAAAATGAGAAAAGTCACAGGACCTTTGTGTCCTAAAATACAGCAAAAACTAATGAAGAGCAGTGAAATGGCTGAGGGGTTTGAGGTGGACTGGTCAGGGGGGACACAGTCTTATGTGAAGTGTTCGAGTAGAGAATACGTTGTTGATCTGCCAAACAGGACATGTGCATGCAGGAAATGGGATTTGACAGGGATTCCTTGTGCTCATGCAGTTGCCGCTATTTTAGACAGATATGATGAGCCCTGGAAGTATGTCAATGAGTGCTATAGAGTTGATATGTACCTCAGTTGCTATGAGAATGTTATTAATCCTATAAATGGCTCAAAGTTGTGGCCTTCAGTTGATGACCCCACCAATTATAGCACCAAGATGGTTTAAGCCCAAAACGGGGAGAAAACAAAAGAAAAGAAGGAGACAACAGGAAAAAGATGTCATCACCCATTCAGGCTCAATAGCAAAAATGAAAAAAAAAATGTACTTATGACTTGTAGTGAATGTGGAGGAATGGGGCACAACAAACGATATCATCAGAGGCCCAATGTACCCCAGGAGGTATGTTTTCTTTTACATAGTTTTAATTTCAAAGATTTCATATTTTTCCTTAGAATGATTAATTTGCTTAAAATGATTATAATTATTTCACATGTTTACTTAATTCAGGATTTGCTTGCGTATGATGTAGAGGGTACAATTCAAGAAAGGTCTAATCAAATTAATGACCACAACTTAAGGGTAAAGCTATTGCCTAGGAGATCAAACATGAGTTCAATAAATGAAGTTCAACCACCACCACCTCCACCTTCGGAGTTTCATTTCATGCCAACGCTTGGAATAGATTTGACAAATGCTACACAATATAACTGGAGTGCTCCTTCACCGGCTGAAAATATCCCACTCCAAACTATGCTGGAAGATTTGCAACATATTGAAATTCAAGAAAATGCACAGAAGAGGGCAGCCATAGACAAGAACAGAAGAGTGGTAAGAGGCTCAGTGCCATTTGCACCTCCGAGGAAAAGGACCCATGCATCTACTCAGTAGAGAACCAATTTGTTTTTAGTATGTTACGTTAGAAATTGTGCCATATTTTGGAAACAAACTAGTTGGTGCCATATTTTTTATTGACTTTTGAAGTATGTGTGATTTGTTACTTTTACTGGAATGAATTGAAGCTTTCTTCATTAGTTACTACATATTTGATTCATCCTATTCGTTTCCTATCCTTTTAAGTTTGTTCTAATTTCTGAGAAATGGTTTCATTTTGACCTGTAAGTTTATTTGATTGATGCACAAGGGGGTTTACATTTTCATGTGATGTTTGAGAGGTGTTGCCATTCTCCTGAAAACAAGCAAGTGTTTCACCAATGTCTTTTGACTGTTAAATCGAGTAGGGTTCTTTTAGTCCTATGCCATTACTCCTCTGCATATCCCCAAACTCCTCTGCCTAACCCCAAACTCCTCTACCATTACAACAAAATTCACCATTATTTATTCTTCATTTCATATGCACCAAATTGCACCAGCAAGCATCTCATTAACCAACAATTGGCATATACAAAACACAATAAAAGATTAACATTTATAACTAAATCCTTAAACAAATCAAGGATTAAATTCCATTCCATTCATTTATCTATTCAAAAACACAGAACACAAATCCACCAATTGTCCTACTACAATACAGGGGAAAACGTTAATATGGTGGCTCCAATCTGAAATCAATTTTCCTACTACAAAGATGGAGGCCAGATTATATTGTTGTGAAATCCCGTCCAAAAAAAAAAATAAAAAATTCACCCAACTAATTTACCTCTCTTTGGAGTCAAAGTGCCGAGTGGAGTTCTAATTTCCACTTTCCATCTCTTTCAAGATTCCATTTTTGCTTTGCTGTGGGGGACGAGTGGAGATTTTTCTGGACAAGTGGACATAGACAAACAAAATTGAACGGAAACTAGACGTTTATGCCTTCTAAAATCTTTATTTATTCCCATGAAAGACCATCATAATTCAAGCAGTCATTCTATCTATGGTCTCAATATCATCGCTTCTGTCGGCTTCGAATTTCTCTATGAGAGAATCAGCATCGGGATAGAAGAGATGGTGATGAACAGCCTAATTAAGAGTGTCCTTAAGAGCTCTTCTGTAGAGGATTCTCACCAGTTCCTTCTGTGCAGCTCGTCAAGCCAGGTAAGATGCTGAAGCCATGCTCATTCTTCTAACTTTCTCTCTCACACACTACTAATCAACCTCTCTTTGGGATTTAGGGTTCATGGATTTGGGGGTAAATTTAAGGATGAGTTTGGGCTCGTCTGTAGAGAGAGAGAGAGAGAGAGAGAGAGAGAGAGAGAGAGAGAGATTTCAAATAAAGGGGAAAAAACGTGTCTTGTATATTTAGCAAAGTGATAAAATGTCATGTGCTTTTCACACTTTTGGCCCTCAATTTAATCCGTTACGTGCCACGTTGGATTTCCGTTCTCCACATGGCACATTCCGTTAGTTGCATTTGACAGAATTGAGACGGGTGATGAACGGGTAATATATTAGATAGATGGGTGATTAACGTGTAATATTTTATTGTTCAGTGAACAAGTAGTAATATAGATTAAAGATGGGTGAGCATTCGTTAAATTTACTCCCAAACACACACAATTGCACACATTTTGCCTGGTATTCATCAACTTCAATACTTTAGGATTTCTAAGGTATATCTAATTGTATTCGTCTATGGTTTGTTTAATTCTTATTTTATTTTTTTGTTCACGAGGCTTATTGTAGTAGGTTAAAGTCGTAATATTTTGATAATCTTTTTCCTTTTTATGTAATTTTGTTGTCTTGTGTTTTAAATTTGTTAAATCAATTCAGAATTCAAGGAAATATTTGCTTATTTCTTTCTTATGTCTTAATTAAAGAAAGATGGAAGATGTAAAAAGAAGGCTCAGATTAGAGTGGGTGGGATTTGTGTTTGACCCATGGGCACAATTTGCAAATCAACACGATGCATAATGTGATTTGGTGAATTGTTGACCTAAAGCTGTCTTTAGAATGATATAACGCGTCTACACATTGTTCTCTTCTAAACAAGTGATGGAACACTTTCAAAGATAGTGTACAAAGAGGGAGGTTTTGAGTTCTTGCTTGCATGGTAATCTCGTATAGGTTGTTGTATACAGTCAATAGCATGAGTAAATTTTTTCAAACTAAAAACATGGATATTGGTGCTATCGGCCTCTTACAAGGATTTATTTCATCTCTCAAAAATTATAGAGAAACTGGATTTCTATTGTTATGAATGAAGCGACAAAAAAGGCAAGTGAAATGAGAACTGAAGCTGTATTCTAAAAAAATACATAATTCGAAGAAAGTGACAGTGATGAGGTAAAACAATCAGCTAAAAAATCTTTTAGAGTTGGATATTTCTTCACATAATTGATCAAGCTCTATCTTCTCTAAAAACTTGATTTGAACAATTTAAACAATATGAAGAGACATTTGTATTTTTGTTTAATTAGGAGAGGTTGAGGCATCCAACTTTCTCCAGTTTTTTGAAGTCTCATATGAATATTGAGAAGTATCTGAAATGCTTATTGGAACAAAACGTCCCTACGTTTAGTGTGCAAAACGTCCACATTGTTGACATATAGTTGATTTCATCCTTAATGTTTTGATTATAACAAACAAAATTAATATTATTTCTAACAATTGATTTTGAGTGATGATAGTTCAATGTTAAAATCAATCAAGTATTGTCAAAATCAACACATCATACATCGAATTCGAAATGAAAATCAAAGTAAAAATTAAGCATTCAAGTCAAATCATTCGAGACGGGAGCTTAAAAGATCAAAATCAAGACTATCAAATCGGGCTCATGGAGAAGGTCAAGATCAAAGTCAAGCATTAAAGCAAGAATTTAAGAGTCCAACATGAAAGAAACTTCAAAACAAGATTAAAGACTAGACTTTTGAGATCCTATGTAAAGGTATAACAATTTGATCTTTACTAATGAATGATAATAGCTCAAAAATCATTTTGTGCACAAAGAGTTAATTTCAAATTACTTGCATAAAATATTTTTGATCAAAAGTAAGATTGATCTTTTAAAGTGAGACTTGAACTTAAATCATATTTCCTAAAAGAAAAGAAAAAGTAAACACCGACAATTGACTGGCCGAAATTGGCGGTCGATGGACATCCCCAACGGTCCAAAATTTGACCGTTCTGACTATACAAATTATTTCTTGGGCTTTCATGCATGTTTCAAATTTTTGCTTTTTCATCCATATTTTCATGTTTCATTAGGGAAAACGTCATTAAGTCCATCTATTGCTCCACCGTTAAATGCACACTTAGACTTAGTTATTTCAAAACTAGAAGAGTAAAATGGTCAGACCACTTAAAAAAGAGAGAGAAAGTCTTCATCCCATCATAAACAGGTATTCACAAGTAAAAAAAATAAAAATTAAGTAGTAATATATAAGGAAACTCTGAAATGGCAACAAGCATGAAGATTGATCAAACAAATGAAGCAAATCAAGTTTTTGAATCTGAATTGGTGTATGTAAAATCGTAATTCTTAAATGGCAGCACGTTTATTGTTTGAAGACCAATGTTCATCATCACCCAGGCTGATGCATTTTCCACTTTCTAGTTGGGGCTTCTAAACCTGTTCTCATCCACCATTACTCTCCACAGCAAATCGATATAAAAAATTATAAAACTCAGTTTCCTAGATTTCTGCATCAAATATAAAGCTACAAATCTTTTTTTTCCTCGAAATTAAACAAGTGCAAAACGTTCTTACATTTCGAAGGATTTTGCAAAAGACGTCCCTACGTTTCAACAAATTTTGCGCAAAACTTCCCTATGTTTCGTGTCTAAGTGAAAACCATCCCTATCTTATCCTGTGAGCATCATGTCCAACACAGCAATTTAGATCAATCAAAACAACTTAACTCACAGCAATTTAGTATACTGATCAATCACAACAACTTAATGCGTTGATCAAATCACAATTTAAAGACAGCAAATCAAATGCATAAACTGAGACATCAATAAACAAAACAAATACAACTGCTGAACAAAAATCAAACAGAAAAACTTAGCAAGAGAATGAAATCACAACTGAAAGTGTTCAGCATGACCACATATTTTGTTCAGCATTCAACAACAAAAAATCACAACATTATGACATATTTTGGCTCTTATTATGTTCATCATTCACACACATCAACAAAAGAGGTATACAATTCAGGCCAACCTTTAATGCACTACAAGTGCATTCAACAAAAAACCAAAAAAAAAAATAAAAAAAAAATTACAGATCGTTCCAACTAAGTTTTGGCGGTGGCGCACAAATTAACATGCACAAATGAACTATAAAAAAATAAAAAACCCACTGCGAGAAATTATATTATCCCAATTTGCCCACTGTGTGCAAACAGTAGCTCACGACGAGGTGACAATTCTAAGATGATACGAAAAGGGGAGGATGGAATGGGTACGAGAGGGACGTGAGGAGCTGACATTTCGAAAGAAAACCGTGCATGTGTGTGCCTATTATGTTCTTCTTACAGGAAGAAGACTTTCTCTCTCTTTTTCATTTTTAAGTGGCATAACCATTTTACCCTTCTTGCTTTCAAGTAAAATCGAGTTTAGGTGTCCATTTAATAGTGAAACTAATAGCAATAACATAGAAATAGAGGTGAAAATGCAAAAATTTGAAACGTAAGGACATTTTACACACACTAAAGGTCAAACATAGAAACATTTTTTGTTAATAAGCCGTATTTGAAACATAATGGATGTTCAGACATTAATGAAGATGATTTATATTTGGAATTGCAGGTCTTAAGGTGCTATATACCAAGTGAATCAAGGAAAATAATTGAAGTGTTACAATATTTGAAGACGGTGAATGGTCATTTCCCAAATGCTTATATTACTTATAAAATTTTGTTAATCATATCGGTTACAATTACATTTGCAGAAAAAAGTTTTTCCAAATTGAAATTAATTAAGACTTATCTCCAATCAACTATGTCATAAGAAAGGTTGAATGAATTGGCTATATTATCAATTGATAAAGAAATGATTGAACGGCTTGATTATTCAAATTTAATTAATATTTTTGCTTTTAAAATGGAAGGCAAATATTATTTAACTAATCGTTTGGAACATTGTTGACTTTATTATTATTTGATTATAATATAGATCTTTTATATAATACATTTTGTTTGTTATTTTACTATTAAGTTTCAACTTCTTATCATTTACTCATGAACTATGTATTGAAACTCTGAGGTATAAATACCATCTAAGAACGAAGAATCTTCTCTTCTTATAAACCATACCATTAATAAAAGTATTTAATTTTGTTTAAATAATTAAAATGAAAAGTAAAAGAAAACTTATGTAGACTAGACTGAATTTTAATTTAATAGAAGGATACTTGAATGAGAAAGAAAAAATAATTTTAAATGAATTTGGTGAATAAAACTGATGACGATAATACCGATGTCGGATATTTTATCAACACCAAAGTGACGGCTCGACTCGGAAACACCTTTGGAGGGCCTAAATTTGAATTGGGTTGGTTGTTGGGTTAATGTATGCATTTGGTATAGTTAGTCCATTATCTTTGCTTATTGAGAGTGTGCTTGGCCTAAACTAAACCTAGTGCCTATGTACACATAGCCGTGTCTTTTCTTCAGAGAGCGTGTGTGTGTGCGTGTGTGAACTGTGAAGTTTGTAAGAGAGGAGAGAGGCAGTCGATTTTGGTGAGTTTTTGTGTGAGATTCAACCTTTATTTCTTTTTTCCTTCCTCCCCTTGTAGCTTGCAAATACCACCCCCAAGTATCTCCTTTGTGGCGGTAAAATGAGGCAACCAGGTGTTAAGAATTGTTGAGTTGGGCCATTCGATTGGTGAGTGTTTTGGTTTGATTTTCGAGCCCGAAATCAAAAGTTCTCGAAGAATTTCGCAACAAATGACACAAGTGCTATATTGATCAAAATTGATAGCCTTAAGTTCAATTAAAACGTGGTGCAAAAAATAAAAATTGTGGTATGAATTATTATCTATTGTCTAGTTTTATCAATATTGCTTAGTAAAAGACGTTGTCAAGATAGCCATTTGCTCTTGGTGAGATGAGGTCCTCCTGTCTCAATCCTCTGCTACAATTTTTGCTCTTATTTTCCTTTTTTACCTTCTTTCGTGTAATAGCCTACCAAAGTATTGTTCAATTGTTATGTTCCCAATCTAAGCTCTCATACGGTTTATAATTTTCAAGCAATTGAAAGGTGCTTTCAAC
>CAIGRQ010074190.1:0-13013 GCA_903798375.1 Fraxinus sp. D2006-0159 | reverse complement strand
AAAAAATAATTAAAAAAGTGCAAAACTAGGCAATTTAGGGTTTCTACTTATGTACAAGAAGTGTTATGGTTCACGAGTTCACCATAATTATTTCTTTAATTTCAATTACCAAATTCCAACAGTAATCAATTGTGTATCATTTCGAATTCTTCGAATTTAGTTGATTTACTTATCTTGAGTTTAAACCAATCTTATTCAATTAAATTAATTCACTATGTCTCAATGTAAATCAGGGGCTGTCTTAATTAAGAGTATAAAATCACATATATGATCGCAAAGTTAGAAGTCATATATCTCTACCTTCTACCCAAATTATTTCAATTTTTACTATGAGGTCTAGGTAGTCACTCACGTCTCTGCTCGTTAACGTTTACAAATCAATGAAACAATGCCAAATTATTTTAAAGCAAGAATAATAGAAGTAAAAACAATACACAATCTTTAATTTAAGTGTACCGCCGCACGTCCTTTTACATTATTGTTGTATGTAAATACGATATTTACTCTAATGTCATATTTAATATGTAATTATAATTAATAAATTATTATTCTTGTGATACCTTGACGCACTAGACGATCCACGTACTTATTAAACTTAACTATAATATGCATGTACTGTTAGTAGAATTTGGAATTAATTAGGATTTAATGCATTTATTTTATGATATGATTTAATTGGTTATCGTTTCCTTTTCTAGGATGGACATAAAGCATTCATTTGCCCTTATAAGTCAATTTTATTAATTGACTTTATAAGTATTAGACCTTAGTTTGGTAATTCAATAAATTAATAGAAATAAAAAGTGATTTCCTACTTCCTTGTATATAATTAAGGTAAATTAATGTTCCAAACAAATTGAAATTCGACTTATCTGATTTGAAGGCCTTGATTTGGCAAATTAAAGTTAAACGTTTCCATCTCTAAGATAGAAGACGTCCAAAGCTGGTCCCCATTTCCAGATGTGTTGTTTGAAAAATAAAAATAATTCATTATCTCTTATTACAGATATTCATTCAACCTTTCTTCTCTCCCCACTTCTATAATTTTATTTTAGTTAAAAAAAAAATGTTATAATCATCTTTCCAACACCAAATTGAAAACTGCTTTAAGGAACATGAACGGCGCAAGAAGAAAAGTATATGTATATGTATTTACTATTTCCTCAATAAATGATGAGGTTAGTTTCCGTCGACCTCTTTTTTGTAATGATTATGTGGATAACAGATGTTGTTGGACCCAGTCGCGCCTTTGCAAGCAAATTTTTGCACGTTTTAATTGGAGATTCGGACGGTAAAGGATGACGTTTATGAACGTGGGAGATACTTTATGACGCGAGAGAAAAATGTTCAAGTATTGGCAATATGATCAAAGATGATTGTATTTAATCAAACAATCATAAGCAACTCAACCAAAGTAAAAGTAATCTAAACACGAGCAAATAAATATGGAATAAGCAAGAGAGAAGATTAAGTGTGGTTTCAAGTGTTAAAGGTTTCATTATTCCTCAAATGGAATAAGTTGTGAGCTTTTATAGCATTCTGGCAGAGGTGGTAGTCGTTGGATTGCAACCACGTGGCCTCATCTCCCAGGTCTAAACCTTACATCACTCAGTACATTGACAACATATTAGCTACTCTATACCCTAGGCTAACAATCATGATATTCATCATTTCAAGTGTTATATCAGTCATTCTTAAAAATTGTCTACGGATCTCTACAGACGATAAGGAACTCAGCCTCGGGAAACTTCGTATTGGAGGTCTTCGGTGCAAGGGACTTCGGCTTCTTCTTTGAGCTCGGCCAAAAAGGAAAAGAAGGGTGTGCTTCGCTCTTCGACCTCTTTATTTTGACTAAATAAGTCTTCGTAGACTTGACCATGTTTGACTGACTACTCCACGTGGACTTTAACGTGATCTCTTGATTAGAGCCTTGGTGATGAGGCGCAACAGTTTCTTTAAATTGTTTTATTATATACTTTTTAGAATAATATTGTCGATATGCATATAAATATCACGAATCGTTTATATAAAATGGATATTGGTCTTATGCTTATATGTTCCTAACCATATGAATATATTTATTTTAACATTTAATGTTCTTTAGATCAATCTAATGAAGATGAAAATTTTAAGCTATTAAAAAGCCCTTCGGGGTGGCCGAATTGGTGGAGTAGATGAACGCGAAGATTGAAAGTCACGAGTTCGAATTCCCTGTCAACACTTTCTCGGTCGAGCCCGTCGGACCGGGCTTACCTAGTGCGGTTTATCTCTCCTGTGTAGTTTGCAGGCTACTGCATATGGAGCGAGGTTTACCAGTGCGCACTCACGGGTAGCGGCTATGGGTTCCTACGTCAAAAATAAAATAAAATAAAGCTATTAAATGTTTAGTCATATAGTGGGATTATAGCATAGGATGCTTTTTTTTTTTTTTTGGGTCTCAATTAGTTCCCTGTTAAACTACTCTTAATGATTTAATTCATAGAACTCAATCATTTTAGTAGCTGGTTCGTTTTAATTTTGTTACTTAAATTAGTAATGCATTTATATCATAACTAGGAGTAAGATAAAGTTATCTAAATGCCTCTGTTATTAATAGTCCATTTAATTAGTTACACTTCATTAGACCGAAAACGCCTCTGCTATTATGCGTTTGACTTCTTTGTTTTGAGGATTCACTGCACATTCCATTTACATAACATTTTTTAATTATTGACTCGAACTTGCACTAATTCAAAGAATAATTCGTTTAGAAATTTAAAGGAAATAACCTTTTTTTGTATATCTTAATTTTTTTTTTCTAATTCATAGGCGTGATTAATTTAACATTGTTAGTCATATTAATGTTTTTATATATTGCATAAATTAAAATAAAATAACATATTATAAAAGTAGTGTGGCATAACATTTAAGATATGTGTACGTGGTTAAGAAAGAAAGAAATAAATAATAAATATGTTCAAGTTCGTAACTAAATGACAATTGTATAGGACTCGTAGCACTCAGAAGGTAGGGACTTCTTCATTTGCTAGTCAAAAGAATAAATAAATTATTAAGGATTTAAGGTAAGTAAACCTCCCCATTCTCACGCGTACATCATATGGTTATAAGAATTTTTATTACTACTTTGTGAGCAATTCTTTTTAATACAAAAGTGAATTTTTATCTTATAAATAATTATTTACTTGCAAGTTAATATATTAGTTATAAAGTAAATTTTTTCTTATAAATAAATTTTAAATTATTATATTTTTATCTGCAAGTTAATTTTGAACAAAATACATGGTTAAAATAATTGTTTTATGGAGTGCAAATTTAGAAGAGAATTTTAGAAAATGTCAAAGCCCACCAAGTGGTAGGTTAAAAAAATATGTTTAAAATCACCCTTTCGGAGGTGGTCGAGTTGGTAGAGCATGTGAACGTGAAGACCGAAAGCCACGAGTTCGAATCCCCTGACAACACTTCCTCGATCGAGTCGCACCGAGCTTGCCTAGTGCGATTTATCTCTCTTCTGTATTTTGTGAGCTACTGCACATGGAGCGAGGTTTACTCAGTGCGCACTCACGTGTAGTGGCTACGGGTTCCTACGCCAACCAATAAAAAATATGGTCAAAAATTATACTACATCGATTTCAAGTAATTCCACCCAAAGTTAGTGCACAAAAAATTAACAAGCGCCAATTATTTCAACTTCTAATTTATGCTTCGATTTTAGAATATTGTTGACCTTGTTTATATGTTTATATTGCAAGGTTTAATGACATGTTTTCATTCAAAAATAGAAAGTGACGAGTTCATATTCATGTATTCGGATTCGGTAGATCTTTAAGTTGTCTTCTCAACTATTTTGGTAAGTCGAATTATGTTTCAATTTCATGAGTGTAAAACGGTACGTATTGATATGAATATAATATGCACACTATCAGTGGAATTCCCCAACAGTTATTGCCTAGTCAAGAAATCTGTAAAAATGAATGTTGTGGTAGTAACAGTGCCATAAATGCCAGATGCGGAATTAACAAGGATAACTAAATATATATAAGAAATTCCCATGAATATTGAATGATTAAAAAGGCTCAATTAGAGGCTTTCAAATAAACTAATTCAAAAATAAAAAAATAAATACTAAAATATGCTTGACTTGGAAAGGAACATGAAATAGATGGATAAAGTAGTTTAGAAACAAGTCTTAAATTAATAATCAAGTAACAAAATTATATTTTACTACTAGAAGTAGAAATAATTAGAAATCTATGCATCCTCACTTGTAATAGATTTTTGAGAGAGTCATCAGCATCCTCTTGATCGCTCTTAATTTGTTCTCATTCATCGTCATAATCCGCCACTTGCAATGGTGTATTGTCTTCTTCTTCTCTTTCTGTATAAATAGAAAAAGAGTGAAATAAAGGAACCCACCCCTAAAACATTCTAGGTAATTTGAACATTGTTTTCTATTTCTCGCCTGGAATTCATTTGATGTGCTGAAAGAACCTAGGATGTATTGTGATGTTGCAAGAAGGATTTTAGTGTACGCTTTAGGAAGCTAGTTATATTTGGTTTTTCTGAGTCATTTGATTTATGATATGAAAGAAAGATGCATATGTATGTGTATGCAAGTGTAATTTGAATATATTGGTTTCATTTGTTGCAGAATGAAAGCTGCTCTCTTGGAGCATTTTAATGGCATAAACAATGCGAACCCCTGTACACGTTTTGAGGACATTTTAAAGAAGGATCCAACGCGCAGTGTTACAAACCATATTATTTAGTCAAAGTCAAAGGGTTGAATTGTCAAAATCAAGGTCAAATAAGGACTTAATTAGAGTAAAAAAAATTTGGGCCTTATTTTACATTGGATAAAATATTCGAGGGTTTAATTGGTTACAAGTTTAAGTTGGGTGTTCAGTTTTCAAGTATTAAAATGTAATGATTTATTATGGTCTTATATGAAGGTTGGAGGACCTCCTTTGCAATTAAGGGTTAGTGCCCCACTAAATTAATCAATTGCAACCCCATCGCTCATCTTTCAACACTCACCCGCAGGCAGAGAAGAAAGAAAGGAAAAAGAAAGGAAAATAGAGAATGAAGAAGGAAAATAGAAAGAAAGGAGAAGAAGGTAAACTGGTTGTCAAAGTTTGATCTTGATTTTCATTTTCTTTATTTTCTTCAAAAAGCAGAGGATTGTTATGTTAAATTTCTAAGGCTTTAATTTGTGTTAAGATTTTCAAATTTATGAGATATGAGAATAAATTGGAGCCCGAGTTTATTCATTCTTTAGTTTTCATTTATATTAGGGTGGTGACGCAAAGATTGGAAAAGCTTACAAATCTTTTTAGACTGTAGCTTGTTTTGAGTGAGTGAAAAAGTTTGTTTTTCATAAACAGATATTTATTGAATTTATATTATATCAGAAAGTTAATTAACAACATGATTTTCTGAATCAAACAGATTTTATAGTCAATTTTTTTTAAGTTAAATTCAATTTATTGAAATCATTTCTCTAGCATGTTTTATTCATATTACGTATTTTGGTATATTTAAAGTTATTTTAAAAATCACCAAAAAGTACCCAGATGATTTTACCCCAGTCTGCACTGGTGTGAATGTGTTTACACAGTGTATGATCAATTATGGTGATTTTACTCGTTCTGCACTATTATGAATGCGTTTCCATAGTGTATGACCAGATTATAACTCTGCGCACATATGATGAGAATTACAGAATTTAATAGCTTTGCCATGTATATCGGTACTATCGATACATAAGTAAGGTTATTCAAGGTTCCTTTTTGGTGTGATATTTCAGTTTTTTTACAACTTATTGGATTATGATTATAGAATTCAAATTATTCAGTTTTCAGTGTAAAGTTTTCAGCTTATAGCATTGAACAACAGAAGATTTCAGAAATTTTGTCATTGAGTTACAAGTTCATATATTTTGTCAACTATTTTCTTATCAGAGAGTAGTTGAGTTGAGCAGCATTGGAGCCTAGTGATCCACCGAGTGGAGCCACACTTTATCTATATTTGTACGACTCCTTTTGTCAATTTACATAGTACATATTTCTTTTGGGATACATCATTTGTTGTCAGAAAAGTTAAGTTGTAATTCATGTGTCCATATCGTGGGCTCATTGCATATTGGGTGTTTTAAGTAGATTTGGGACTTTTGTTTGTAAAGTATTTGTAAAAGTCAACTTTCCAGTATTGTATTCGCACCCTATTTTAAATTACATGTACTGATTTGATGATATTGAGTATTGTTTCAGGTGGATTTAGTTCATATTACAGGGAAAATTATGTCAAAATTTTTATAAAAGCGTGTCACATTTAGAACGGGTCATAGTTGCCTTGATGGTGGGCTCGACACTTAGCTGATATCTACCATCGGCGCATGACACGTGTCGAGTTCATTAGGGTGACTGGGGATGGGTCGTGTCATGCATCAAGTCGTTGTCTATACTTGTTGTCATGCATCAACGAGGTATGTTATTAGTGTCTTTTTAGAAGGTTTCAAGCTGTTTGTTTTTTTTTTATCAATTTTAGGTGGAAGATGATCAGCTAATTAGCAATGAGACGTTTTTCTTCATGCACTAAGTATTTTTACAATTATAATAATTTCTTACTTATAAGTAAATTTTAAAGTTGTAAGTTAATTTTTTAATTTTAAATATTTTGACACATAAGTGAATTATTTACTTATGAGTAACTCTTAATATTTTATAAATAAATTTTTGTATGAATAATAGTATTGTTACTTAATAAATTATTTTTGTTCAAAAGTAAATTTTTACTCAAAATAATTTTTTAGTTATAAAGTGATTTCTTTTCTTATAAAAAATTTTTAAAATTAGTTACAAGTTAATTTTGAACAAAATATGTGAGTTGAAACTAATTATTTTATAGAGGGTAAAATTTAAAGAGAATTTGAGAACCGACCAAAACACACTAATTTGATAAGTTGAAAAATATGGTCAACGTTGTACTACCATCGCTTTTCCCAACCTTTAATAAATGGTGCCATCCAAAATCGATCAAAACCATTTAAAGAAACTCTCAAGCCTAGTTGGGAGTTTTGCAGTAATAATTAGGGGGTATTTTAAGTTATCATTTTGGGCATTTACCGAGGTCGGATTTTGAGTGATTTTTATTAGTGGTTTTAATAATCCAACCACTTTGGGAGTGTATAATTCAGCCGTGCTGAAAGTCATTTAAAATAACATAATTAAATATATGCCCTTTAGTGAAACTTTAAATTTATAATTATTTATATTTTTTATTCATAAGTAATATTTACACGTATGTTAGTTTCCAACTTAAAAGGTGAAATATTTATTGATAATTATATTTTATGTTATATGTAGTTTTCTATTCTAAGTAAGTTGTATAGTTATAAGTTAATTTTGTAATTTTATATATTCTTTTAATCATAAGTGATCTTTTTCTTATAAGTAAACTTTCATACTTTATACGTGAATTTTTATCTTAATCGTAGTAATTTTACCTTAGAAGCAATTTTTTAACAAAAAAAAAGGAATTTTTACCTTGTAAATATTTTTTTTTACTCATCAGTAAAATTTTTATTTATAAAGTAATTTTTTTGCTTATAAATAATTTTTTTTATTATTGTAATTTTATTTGTAAGTTAGTTTTAAACAAAATATGTTGGTTGAAAATAATTATTTTTATAGATGGTAAATAGGGAGAGAATTTGAAAAATGACCAAAATTCACCGATTTGGTTGGTTGGAAAATACAACAAAATTCAACAACACCAATTATCTCATAAGCATGTCACCCAAAGGATCAAAACTAGTGAAAGAAATAAATCATAATTCTAATTGGGAGTTTTGTTGTAACTGTTATGGGATTTTTACGATATCGTTTGGGGCATTTATGATGGTTCGATTTTAAGTTATTTTTAGTAGTGATTTTTTAAACAATCCAATCATGTTTGAGAGTGTATTTTCTAGCATTCTGAAAGATTTAAAAATAAAATAAAATTACAAATTTTTTATTTTTGATTTTATAGTTCTTTGTATGAATTTTTTTTTTTCATAAGTGATATTTTACTTATAAGTAATTCTTTACTTACAAATTAACTTTTAACTTAAAAAGTGAAGTATTTGCTTATAAATAAGTTTTAGAATTTTAATTAATGTTTTACTTAATAAGTAAATTTACAGTTATACGTCAATTTTATATTTTTAATTAACTGTTTTACATAAGTGATTTTTTTACTATAAGTAATTTTTATAGTTTTCATAAGTGAATTTTCGTCTTGTTAATAGTATTTTACTATTTTTACATTGTGAGCAATTTTTTTTAATACAAAAGTGAATTTTTATCGTATAAATAATTATTTACTTGCAAGTAAATATATTAGTTATAAAGTAATTTTTTTTCTTATAAATAAATTTTAAATTTTTATCAACGGTAGCAATTAAGAGTTGTCGAGTTCGTGTTAAAGAGTAACACGGGGTTTCACTTGTCATCCCAGATTCCAAACATACTCAATGAGTTTTAACCATTATAACCTTAATTTGTCTTCCTACGAAGAAACATGTCGGTTTCCTCAGGAAAATTGCATCTTAAACTATAGAATTGTGTGTTCGTGTGTGTGTGTGTGTTTTTTATTTTGATTGAAGAAATTTGTGCTGAAAACATTAAATTTCTTTCGTTTTAATTAAATCATATAGAAATTTAAATGGTTAAAAAAAAAAGAGAGATAAATTTCAAAATTTTAAAAAAATATATTTATACACACCGCCAACCCAGGACCACACGTGTAAATAGTTCAATATGCAAAAGGGTTTCAAAATAATGGATGAATAATTAAAATTAAGTTGAAGAATATTATATACTCACACCCCACAGATGCAGATGCAGATGCAGAAGAATGGAATATTAATTTTTTAGGCACCAAACCCATAACCACCTAGCTTCCAAATCTCTCGTTTTCTTCTTTTTCTGTCTTTTGGTGTGATTTCAGCCTTGAATATCAACCGTTGTTTGACTTTTTTATTGTTTGTTATACTCCTTTTCTTGTTATGTACGATGAAGAAGGAATACCAATGGTTTTTTCAGCACGATGAAACACCAAGTTTATATGATTCATTAATTTTAATTAATTAAGGAGCAGCAAAGGAATTCAAGTGCTTATTACCTTGAATATCCCGTCGCTGCCTTTCAAGATCAATCTTCTCACACTTCATCAAATGTATTTACTTTGTATTTTGTCTAGAAATTTTTATTTCATTCCCAAAAAGTCTTTTTTACAATATTATGAAAAAATAAAACAAATATCTTTGAATTCTTTACTACAAGTTTTCAATTTATAAGGGACAAATTGATTCCCGGCAGTTTCAATTGAAATTTCCCACTGCATATATATACCATTGTTTGGCTGTGAATCCACTTCAAATAAAATGAAGGGGTGGTTTTTGAGAAAGTATGACCGGATGGAAGAAGCATCAGGAAAAAGAAGAAGAAAATTGCAACTGATGGGAAGTAAAGCATTAGTAAATAAACAGAGAAACCTTGCCAATGCTTCTCATATAACTACAACTTCCAGGTTACAATAGTATTCACTACGACTCACTTCAATTTAATTATTCTGAATTTTATTCTGAATTTATATATCTGATTTAGGTCTAAAAGTATGCATAAGATTCCTCATTTGTTAACTCTATCTACAAAAAAAATGAAAGAAATGGAAAAGATTGATGGTACTATGAATGTTAAGGAACGAAAGTGGAATCTTGAGACGTACACTGAAGATGACGCTAAGCAATTAGGGGATTACAAAATCCCTTGGATTTTGTTTCGTGATGGATATGAAAATGGCCAAAGATTGTACGATAAATTCAATGGAAGGACTTGTCATCAATGCAGGTTCCTACGATCACTTATATTTTTTCGTCCATTTCTTTTTCTTGAATCATGTATGAATTATTAACGATTTTACAGACAGAAAACTCTAGGCCTTCGCACTCAATGCAACAGATGCAAGGGCTCGACTGGGATGTTATGTGGAGATTGTCTGTACATAAGGTATGTACATTAAATCAATGCGATTCAAGTGAAGGATATTAATATTTACATATTGGTGCAGATATGGGGAGAATATTATTGAAGCAAATGAGATTGGGAAAAGTTGGATATGCCCAGTGTGTCGAGGAATATGTAACTGCAGTAAATGTAGAAAGAAGAAAGAATTGCCACCGATCCTTTGTATTTATTCCAAGGCAATATTCTTAATTTTCCTTCCACAATTAATTTGTTTTGATTAATAATTAATTAATTGATTATTTAATTTTGCAGGCGTTGAGAAATGGTTACAAGTCCGTGGCACACTATCTTATTAACACTCACATTGTTAGTATCAATGGTGAAGGAGAGGCAACAAAAAAGGTCTAGATGAGCAGTTTGGTGCCTCAAATNTTAACACTCACATTGTTAGTATCAATGGTGAAGGAGAGGCAACAAAAAAGGTCTAGATGAGCAGTTTGGTGCCTCAAATGGTGTCTTGAACGTCCATTTATTTTGTGAACGTGAAACAGTTAATGATGTCTAAGTTCATCTATATTTTGAGAGCATTAGTAGGAAGCATTTAATTTGCTTGTAAATCTCTATGATCATGTTCGTTTGGAATCTAAGTAGGATGATGCTCACTTCACGTTTCAATTTCAAGATCAATAAACATAGATTACAGCACCATGATTCAATTAACCTAGCATTGCAGATCCCTCATCGTCATCGATGATAAAAGAGATGGCTTCCTAAATGTATCGTACAAGTAATCTAACGAGGTTGGCGATGCTCCATTGAACGTGCAATATGTTACATTAAGTCGAAATGTACTTAACAATGAGAATCACTAGATGAAGTGTGTGCGAAAAACTAGTAGAATCAAAAAGCCACGTGCATGTTTCGAAAGTAGATAAATTTTCGGTTACTAATTTTCTAAATAATAGAATTGTCTATGACATTATTTAGAAACAAATTGCAAATCTGCATACAATTTTCTTGCTACAACCATGTGAGATTTTACTTGATGGAAGACAAATATTGGGGAAATACTATAAATGGATGGAAACATTTTGATCAAGTTATTCTGCAACAAATTATGTTTTAGTTTATGAAGCGTACATCGCAGCTTATTTTTTTTGTTATTTACTTTAAAATCTAACTAGTTGAAATACATTTATATTTAGAGTTAATAATGTTCCGAATTCCCAGCGTGAGATGCATTTACTCTTCTATTTAGCTAGAAATCTTCTGTAAATATCTAAAGTGGTAAATTAAATTTAGATAATTGATAGAAATTAGATTATGAAGACATGGGAAAATTGCGTGCAACCAAAAATCCTTAGATGTCTCTTAGGACTTACAACTCTACTTATGTTTTTCTTTTTTTCTTTTTTGAGACTGAAACTAAGGAACTTTATTAAGAATGTCACCCAAAATAACGGACAAAAAAAAGTAGCATAAAATTTGCCTCAACTACATGAAGTTGGGTAAATAGTAGTGAAAGAAGCAAGATGATACTCCACCATGTTCCCGATGTGAGGAACAAGTAACAAGAGCCAATGCAAATATCACCTATAAATTCTCTCCAATAGCGTGTAAAATTAGAGTATTTGGACCTATAGATGAAAATGACTAAATACTGTTTAGCAAAAAAGTGGCCATATTGCAACACGTGAGATTCCACCACTTTTGGGCAGAAAGATCCTCTCCCAAAGAGATCTAGCCCCAAGAATTATTCCCAAGTGATTCTAAGTACGTAATCGCAGTCTACTATGTCATTAAGCAAGTAGTAAAATGAATTTAGCCCAAATTATTGTTCTCGCTATAACTATCTATCTAACTAATCGCAAGTCTACTATGTCATTAAGCAAGTAGTAAAATGAATTTAGCCCAAATTATTGTTCTCGCTATAACTATCTATCTAACAATTGATTTTAACTATGTCTAACTTCTATTCGAATAAAAATATTTAAAAGCAATTTAAATTATGATCATAAATATAATAACTCTAAAAAATAATTAAAAAAGTGCAAAAATAGGCAATTTAGGGTTTCTACTTATGTACAAGAAGTGTTATGGTTCACGAGTTCACATTAGTTATTTCTTTAATTTCAATTACCAAATTCCAACAGTAATCAATTGTGTATCATTTCGAATTCTTCGAATTTAATTGATTTACTTATCTTGAGTTTAAACCAATCTTATTCAATTAAATTAATTCACTATGTCTCAATGTAAATCAGGGGCTGTCTTAATTAAGAGTATAAAATCACATATATGATGGCAAAGTTTGAAGTGATATATCTCTACCTTCTGTCTCTGCTCTTTAACGCTTACAAATCAATGAAACAATGCCAAATTATTTTAAAGCACGAATAATAGAAGTAAAAAAAATACACGATCTTTAATTTAAGTGTACCGCCGCACGTCCTTTTACATTATTGTTGTATGTAAATACGATATTTACTCTAATGTCATATTTAATATTTAATTATAATTAATAAATTATTATTCTTGTGATACCTTGACACACTAGACGATCCACATACTTATTAAACTTAACTATAATATGCATGTACTTTTAGTAGAATTTGGAATTAATTAGGATTTAATGCATTTATTTTATGATATGATTTAATTAGTTGTCGTTTCCTTTTCTAGGATGGACATAAAGCATTCATTTGCCCTTATAAGTCAATTTTATTAATTGACTTTATAAGTATTAGACCTTAATTTGGTAACTCAATAAATTAATAGAAATAAAATGTGATTTCCTACTTCCTTGTATATAATTAAGGTAAATTAATGTTCCAAACAAATTGAAATTTGACTTCTCTGATTTGAAGGCCTTGATTTGGCAAATCTATAATCTATCTAAATATCACATGGGAGGGAAATCATTTTTTGGACGCTTCTATCTCTCCATGGAGTCATTGTATTGACATTTCTAGCCCTACATAAATGAAGGATACTAAATTCATTTTA
>CAIGRQ010074181.1:0-38266 GCA_903798375.1 Fraxinus sp. D2006-0159 | reverse complement strand
GCATCCTGTGCATGTGTGTGTGTGTGTTTTATTTCGAACTGTTAAGCTGTGTTGTTGATTTCAAATTTCTGTACAAATTCGGTAAAAATTTTCTGTACTTGTAGACTAACTCACTTTTGAAAAGAAGCCGGTGGGCAGTGTCGGCTACGATTATGTGGGTTTGGTTTGGTTTTGATTTGGCGGTGGGGTGGGTGGGTTTATAAATTTAATTTAATTTTTATTTCTATTTCTGAGCTTTTTTATTTATTTTTTGAACTTATTTTATATTAGAAAAATGTAAAGTATCATTTTGCCCTTAACAATTTGGTCAAATTTAATCAAATTTTGACTTTTTTTGTCGACTAACGGCCAAATAGAGGTTTTCTATTCTTTTGGATTTCAACTGCATATTTATGAAATGATAGAGATCTTCACGGCACAAAATGAATATTAGGATAAAATTTGTAAAAATTGAGAAAGTTAGGAATTGCTGTTGCAATTTTCCCTCTAAATTATTGGAAGGCCCAAAACTTTACCNATTTAATCAAATTTTGACTTTTTTTGTCGACTAACGGCCAAATAGAGGTTTTCTATTCTTTTGGATTTCAACTGCATATTTATGAAATGATAGAGATCTTCACGGCACAAAATGAATATTAGGATAAAATTTGTAAAAATTGAGAAAGTTAGGAATTGCTGTTGCAATTTTCCCTCTAACTTATTGGAAGGCCCAAAACTTTACCGACACACTTCAACTTTTGGTGCACTTTTTCCAATTCACTTTATGTGGATAAAAATTTGAAAAAGCGCTGGTCGGCTGGTCCCAATTCTTCTATCCAATTTCAGCTAAGCGTCTTAATAAATAAAATCTCTATACTAACGTTTTTAGTTAAAAAAGCAAAGTACCGTGTCGGAGGAACCGTAGAGGAAGCCTGGCATTTTATAGTGCTTGTGAACCTCACAGAGTCTATCCGTCAAACACAATCATTAATCAGGGAGGCACAAAATTTGAACATGGAATCGCCGGTGCATTATACATACAACCTCCCGCCGGAGGACGAAGAGAATCAAGAAATTATTAGCATGGCGGACTCGGTGAAGGCTGTGGAGAAGCTGTTGAACTACAATTTCACGGACAAGAAGCTTTTGGAGGAGGCCTTGACTCACTCCTCCTACACCGGGTCAGCTTCCTATCAGCGGCTCGAATTCGTCGGAGATTCAGCTCTCGGCTTAGCCATCACGAATTACGTGTTTTTGGCATACCCGGACGCCGACCCCGGCAAGCTATCCCTCGTGCGCGCAGCCAATATTAGTACTGAGAAGCTCGCCCGAGTAGCCATCCGCCACGGACTGTACAAATATGTACGGCACAATGCTACCGCCCTTGATGAGAAGGTAGGGGTGAATTCTTACTTGGAATCTGTATCTGTAGCATAAGTGCCATGGGCGATATATTGTTCTTTAAGGCTTAAAAGGGTACAACTATTGGAGCTACATGTACAACAGCTTGATGCAGTACTTCGCTAGTTGGCTTTATCAATCAGTAACATACTAATTATCGCACGTACACATATATACACTGGAGATTTTGAACTTCAGTTTTGAATACCAAGTCAACTGGGTTTTCTGCTTGTCTATGATACAAGCAATTTCATACAGATGCATTTATACCTGTCATCAATGCTTTTTTTTAACTTCTCTTGTTGTTTCAAGTTTTAATGAATCCGTGTTCCACTGTTGTGGAAACATTGTAAGACATTAAATAATTTGGAAGACTGTTATAGCTAAACAATTTGGGTTCACACTTTTGAAACGACAATAAGTGTGGTGTTTGGGTGGTGATGTTTATTTTTAACTGGGACATGGCTTTGGTCGAGTTGAAAATGGTGAAGTCGATTCATATGTCCAATAAGCACTTGACTCGCAGACCCAAGAATTGTTCATTGGAGCTGCATTATCTAGTGCTTATTGGGGATTTGAGCCAACTTTTCCATTTTGAAGTCTACCAAAATCGAGTCCTTTTCATGGTTGTGCTTCAGGTAATGGAATTTGCGATATCAATACAAGAAGAGGATGATGCAGAGGTGCATGGAGGATTATTGAAAGCACCAAAAGTTCTTGCAGACGTTGTGGAGTCCGTGGTAGCTGCAGTATACATTGACTGTAACTTCAATTTGAAGGACATGTGGATGGTTAGTTTTTCCTTTGCCTGTTGTTTTTCATCAAACTTTTCTATGCGATTACTGTATGTTATACGTGTTAATATTTGGCCAAAATTTGTTTGTATTACGCCATGTACAATTTGGTTATTCTTTTTGGTGAAAACAAAATTAAGACATGCCACAAATAGTACATATGATGATTTTAGCTATGGATGTCCTTCCATGATATAATGGATCAAAATTTTGTAATAGGCTCAACCTTTTCAAATTCAAAGTAATTTTTTGTAGAATGAGCTGCAAAATACACCTAAAATTGCTGTATTAGGAAAAATGTACATTGGTTATAAATATTCTTCCATTCCCTTTTGCTCTAGGTCATCAGAGACCTCTTGGAGCCTATTGTCACGCTTGGTATGCTTGAACAACAACCACAACCCGTGACAATGCTTTTTGAGTTGTGCCAAAAAGATGGAAAACAAGTTGACATAAAACATTGGAGAAAAGGAGATAGAAATGTTGCCAGCGTCTATGTTGATGGAAATTTTGTTGCTTCAGCTTCTGCCGAGCAAAAAGAAAATGCAAAGCTTCATGCAGCAAAGGCTTCTTTGCGGAAGTTGTCATATAAATCCAGTGATATGATGAGGCCCGACATCTTCAGTGAACTCAATGGGGAAATGGAGATTGAAGGAGCAAAACAAAAGCTCCATGAATTGTGTGGCAAGAAAAAATGGCCACGACCAGATTACAAGTATGACTTTTCCTCTCTCTAAGCTCATAATATTGCAATTACTTTATATAAATAATCACCCATAAACTTGTTTGATATGTTTAAAAACTTTGCTGCTCTGTTACAAATTATCAGCAAGTTCAAGGCACCAATTGAGGGAAACTATAGCTGTTTTCTTCTGGAATTTGCCAAATTAGCTATCATGAAATCTTTTCCTCGACTTTTTAAAACTGAAAAGTAAAGATGGCTTCGGAAAATTATATGTTGGGGAATAAATGTTGAAAGAATGCATTTAGTCCGCCTAAAAGTACACATATATAAATGACTTAATAGATATTTGTATTTTTCATCCCCCTTAGAACCCCTACATTTTGAGTGCTGGGCTGTCCATTGAGGAAAGATTGTGAACTGGTAGTTTTGTGCATTTGATTACCTTAGTAAACTCACATAACATAAATTGTTTATGTGGTGCTGTACCAATTAAACGCTTGTCCAATATACGTCTACAGAGTAGATAGAGAGGTTGGTCGTTCTCATGAGAGGAAATATGCATGCTCTGTTCAAATCGAAATCAATGGAAGTGTACTATTATCAATTGGAAACGAAAAGACCAGGATAAGAGATGCGGAGAACTCTGCAGCTTCTGCAATGCTTCATGGTCTACGTGAATCTAAGTATGTATGATGTTGTTCTCCTGTTGTATTTATAGAATTGTGAACATTTCTCCATTTGAATTATGTGATTGATAATACATCGGCTTTTCATTCCAAATGCATTATGCTGTTAAAGCAAACAATTTTGCTTCTTGTCACTCATTGACACACAATGCTCTTCATAGAATGTTGTCCTTAAAAAGTTTACTTATAAGTAAATAAGTAAGTTTTAAAAATAATTTTTCTTTTTAATTGAGAGAGTTGAAAATAAGTAAGAGTAAATTATCATGAATTCTTTTGAATGTTGCTTGTTTAGTTTTTCATATAGAATTTCACAAATGTAGTCTTTGAAGGAACTTGAATTTCAAAACTTCAGACTATTACGCTTTTGTGTTTCTTGACTTGAGAACTGTCTTCTTAAAGTGCAAAATATAGCCCAGCCCCTTTTTGGCTGTCACTTCCCCACCCCCACCCCCACCAACAAATTTCTTTACAATTAAATGGAAGAAATCTGTGATGAACTAGTATTATCTAATTCGCGCAATTTGGCAAAAACCCCAACAAGCGGCGCTGTATTATACGTGCAGGCTTCTGTTTGTATGAAATTCCCTCTTCTATCCCTGAATCCATCCATATTATCCGGTCCACCCACCAAAGCTCCAACAAGAACATTCGGGTTTGGATCCTGGCGTCCGTACCAGCTGTCATATCCTTGAGTGCACCCGACAAAACCCTTGCTTTCTCTATATGATTCCATGGATGCACCCCTATGGTGCACCCACATGGGATACGTAGGTCCATAGCCAACCAAGTAGCTCGTTCCCATGGGATTAGAACCCAGAATGTAGTCTACCTGTGATTTGACGACGGACAGGATCTCCTGAGGGCCTACTAAATCTCCATGGCAATTGAGCATTTGATTGGTAGACTCAAGATAGTCAGAGTACACTGTCAGTAAAAATGATGCACTAGAAACATACTGCATGTTGTTCCATTGGCGGGTGTACAGGAGCCCACCTGGGGTGCGTTGCACATTAGTTGAATTGTTTTTGTTCAGGCAAGCACATATAAAATGTTCTGCCTTTGAACGGTATTCTTGGAGGGTCCTGCTTTGTTCTTCATTCTTTCCTTCCACTGGCAACTGCAAGAAAAGAAAACAAAAAAATTGGCAAATAATATCAAGAAAATTTGCACAAGGTTAGACAGTACGTTTAACTAGATAGGATCTTAACTTCTCCTTTTTCTCTTAAGGCTAATAAAATGAAAGGGATTCGGCATTCATGAGGTTGGTGATGGCTGAAACGAAGCTGAAGTCCACCAAATTATGAGGGTGCACTGTTGAGGGGGTCCCTTTTGTCCCATTGTAATAGGTTAATTAATGAAATGGGATATGATATCATAGTTGAATCTTTGTTAGAAAAATCAATACATTGATTCTAAAAAATAATCATAAATATAATTCTTGAAAATAACACCGAATGCAGAAATGTACAAGGTTGGGGAGTGAGGTAATATCATTGCAGCATTGATCTGAACAACAGCACGACAAGACAACTCTCAAAGATAGCACCAAAGCAAATAAGAGTTGCATTGGGTCGAATACATGACCACTAGACTACCAGCAAAAAAATTATGGCCACGTTTCAGTTTTAAGTGATCACTGAAGTCGAACGATTGTTACAATTTGGTCGTGCAAGATGAAGCTCCCGTTTAGTTTAGTTAAAAATCATATTGATAAAAGTTAATGAGATGCATGGTTAAAAAATTGATAAAAATTATGAATCTCATGAAATGCGTGGATGAATGAGTTTAGAAAATGGGTCAAACGGGTGAAATCACATCTGAAGTTTTAATAACTACCACTAAAAATTGCATGCATAATATTTTCCCAAATGAAGCTATCTAAGACTGCAATATAGCATGTGCAATGCAGAAAACGGGGGTGGGGTGGTACCATTGCAGCTATGATTTGGACACCAGCATACTTGACGTCCCAGCTGAATTCTGTGATGGCCCAAGTGATTCCACCGAAGGACTCGGCATTTTCTATAACATAATTCAAGTAATATAAATTGTCGGTGGCCTTGTATAGCCACACAGCTGCCCATAACAACTCATCCATGTAACCGCTCACCGACGTATAATACCCCTTTGCTACTCCAATACTGATGTCGTATTTCCCTCTATACTTGTCACCAAACTCGAACAACTGCAAAACAAACCCTCCCAATTCAATAATCTATACTTAATACTGCAAAGATCCGTATTGAAAATGAAAATCCGCCCATCTAACATGCCTTGGGAGTTTGATTTCTGCTATATATGTTCAAATTCAATATTATTAAGCGTCAAGGATATGTTTAAGACTTAGTATTCGACAAATTAAATAGTGTGGTAAACGAGCCGTTGTATTAAAGATATAAGGGTGCGTTTGATGGATATTATTGAGAAAATAATGTATTTTAAATAGTGATATGATATGAAATATATTGTTAAAAGTAAGGAAATGTTATTGACGTGATGAAAAATATTATTTTATTGAAGAATGTACGGTTGAAAATGAGTTCTGAAAGAATATATTTTGAAAAAATGTGTGCTTAATTAAACAAGTATTGTCTATTTAGAAAATTTTGCATATTGTTTGATATAAATTTTGAAAAGTTATTTTTTATAAAAATATTTTTATAAGGTTAAAATGTAGGAAAAATTATAAATTCACATGCAAAATTATCTTATTGAAAATAAATTTTAAAGAATCTCTATCAAAATGGAAGTTTAGGGTCCGTTTGATTGTAATAGTGAAAAATAAGTGGAAAGAAAATGAATTTCAGAGAAAGTAATTACCTATAAGTTATTAATTAAGTGTGTTGGATTGGTATAATTTTTCACTCGAAAAATTTTAAAATTTTGTGTTTGTTTGACTTTGTTTTACATGAAAACTGTACATTAAAGTGATAATTTTTTTCCACAATTGGTTATAAAATTTGTTTCCATTGCGAAAAAGTAAAAAAAAAAATGAAATTTTTTTTCTAAAAAATCATTTTTTTTCATCAAAGTTTAGTTTTCATTTGATTTTGTTTTACATGAAAATTGTCCATTAAAGTCAATCAACTGGAAAATCAAACAGGGCCACTGAAAAGGGTGAACTTAGCCTATAAAATAAATAAATTTATCAGTTGGCTAACTGTCTAAGCTTTTAACCAAAACCGTTCCAACAATTTTTTAGTAATTTTTTAACACTTAAAAATCTAATGCACCAATTTAATAATACTATTTATAAGCTTATGTAGTAGTTTTGGTGGACAATAAAGCAGATTACATCATGCCCTTGTTAAAGATCTTGTCTGGCTTCTTAACAACCTAATTAACTTACTTGTTGTGCATGATCCAAAAGCAGGTGTGAGTAATGTGGGTTTGTTATCCTAAACACAATCGCCGCCGCCGCCATGGCGGCCGCCGTTTCTCCGGCGACGTCGGAGCCCGGGTGCTCCTCATCCACCTTATAAGCACGCCGGGAAGTCGTCATATCCTCCGGCCGCTGCCAACAGAGGTGGTCGGTGTCGCCATCACCCACCTGAAAATATCATCAAATCGTTCATTATAATGCCCCCAAATTGCTATGAGAATTACGAGTAATTTCTGACATTTTTGTAGTAATGGACCCACGTAGAAATTCAGGACAAACTGTTATGGCCGAAATTCAAAAGCAATTCTCCGGCGTGATTGGAGGATGTTGTTCATACTTTTTGCAAATTGTCGGCGATCGTGCATATAACGCGCTTCTTTTTTTCAAATTTGTTTTTTTAAATACAAAATTAGAGAGAGAAAAATGTGTAACTTACCTGAGCCCAAAGAACATGTGGATGTGTATGTGCTTTAATGAAATAATCAGTTCCCCATTTGATAGCTTCAAGGGCATGGCGATATTCCCCTGCATCCACAATCCGATCCCGATACTCAACAACACTCCATGAAAGCATTGTAATGGTAAAAGCCATTGGAAGACCAAATTTAACATTGTCACCAGCGTCATAGTAACCTCCTACCAAATCCACCTGTTTCAAGCAAAAATCGCACAAAATAAACTTTACGAATTCGAATCAAAATTGCAGAATAAATGTTTCGACACAAAAATGTGAATAATCAGAGTAACGTCTAACCAATCCACCTGTTTCAAGTAAAAAAACCAGGCACAATTATGAATAAACTTCACGAATTTTGACCAAAATTTCATTCATCACGCAAGTGTAGATATAACCATTGTGACCTCCAATCAAATCCACCAGTTTCAAGCAAAAACCGCACACAATAAACTTCAGAAACTTCATCCCCCCGTTTCAAGCAAAAATCGATCACATGCAACAAATTTCACGACAAATATTGAAACTATGGGTTATTAAGTGACCAGACCCCCTGTTCTAAGCCATCGGTTAGGCCGGAATGGTGGCGCCAGGAGACTCTCTGGTTGTACGGCAAGCGGCCGGAACGCTGCGCTTCGAAGTAGATGAGACTCTTGGATAGGGCTTCGCCATAGTTGAAGGATTCAGAGAATGGAAATGCAGTAAACAGTGAAATTACAGAAATCAAAAATGGAAATGACATGCACTTGGAGTTGCATTGGCTCCTCCTCATTCTTTTAGTTTCTGCCATCACTCTCTGTGTCAGGACTCCGCCTTTGCCCCCTCTATATATGCACATGCGAGGCACGTGCCTATGTTTATGTTTAGAATCATGCCACATGTATATTTTTTTTGACAACAAGTTTAACATTTTATCACATGTCTTGACATTATTGAACAATTTTAAAAAAAAAATACACACATTCCCGCCCAATTTAATTTTAAATTGAATGGAGTGTAAACCACAAGTGGTTTCACACTTGTGTTTATTTAGCCCTTCGTTAAAGTCGTATTTATATTGAAGTCACAATGTTAGAGAGAGGTAAAGAAAGTTGAGTTAATCGAGATCATAATCACTAAAGCGGTTAATTGGAACGTCGAAGCTCAACACGACCTATCAAGAGGTGGAATGGAGCTTATGTCGAGCTATCAAAAAAGTGGGTCGGGTCAGTGTTGCAGCAATATTTATGTTCTTGAATTTTTTTATCGAATTTTTCTCCAATCTTCCAGTAGTTAGAATACATCGTCTTTGTTAACGAATTACGTCTAAAAAATGAGTTGGGAGAACGTAAAAATATTTATTTGCTCGTCATATTAAAAATAAATAAATACAAAAATGAGACAAAATATTTTTCCTTTAAGCAAATGAAATATTTGGACAGAAATCATCGTTAACAATGAATAAGCCAATTAATGAAAGTTTGAAGATAAATATGTAACCAAGAAAATTAAGAATATAAGTGCTACAATGGTGAAGTTTCAAAACTCAAGCTCAATTACACGTACTGTGAAAACCATTCAATTACTAGTAGTATAGACAAATAATTTTTTTTTTATCGGGTAAATAAAATTGTATAGATAAAAAATCAAGTACAAATACTCGAGCTTACAAAAAGAAACATTACAATAGGTCTAATGACCCAAAGTAAGCGACTCAAAATGAAACAAACATTACAACTTCATCTGATCGAGAACATTGGTATGATCCATTGCTCATCGAGCATTTCATCACAAGGAAACTTCGAGTTGGAGCCTTCACAATATGCAGACTGCAGCCTTAGTTTGATGATGATCTAGTCGTTCCCTGGCATTGAAACCACCATTCGTCTTGAGGATCATCAAAAGTTTGGAGCTTAATGCCTTCAACGTGCTTTCTGTTATCTTTAAAAAGGTTGGCCCAAGAAGGTTTCGGCGGATCCATCTGTTTTACTTGGCCAGAATCGTTGTTTTGAGGTTTAATAGTCAGATTTCCAGATTCTGTGGCTTCCTCAACAGATTGTGCATCCTCCTCTTCAGATACTGCATCTTCTTCTTCAGAATCAGTTTGTTTACCTTGGATAGAAACATTATTTTTGTTTTTGCAACCGACTCCACAGATGCGGTGTCTTCCTTTTCAGATTCTCCGTCTTCTTCTTCAGCTTCTAAGACTTTCTCAGATTCTGTGTCTTCCTCTCCAAGTGTTTGAGAAGAAGAAACTTTGAATTCTTTACCCAAAAAGGTCAAAAAGTGCTGCAAGAACACTATCAAAAACTTGCTGGATGGTTCGAATTTGTCAAGTGGGGATGCAAAATTCGAATATCAATCACATAAACATCAAATAAAACTGGATGAACAATGCAAATGACCAGCTTGCCAATTACAAATCTTCCAAGAAACAATCTTCAATGACTAAGCATAAGGTGCTGGCCGAAAATTCATATCTTCTAAGAGAGTTCAAATCTTCATAATCACTGTGAACCTGGACAAATTTAACATATACATGCCGGATTCAAAATTATATTTAGGGCTGCGCTTCGCTTTAATTGACTTGTCCGCACAATCTTGTTTTTAAATGACTAAAAAATTATTTTTTGTATCGTGTCAAGAGAAGTGATATTAGTTTTTGAAACCTGAGGTCTACGGAAGAAGTAAAAACCTAACCTGGCAAACGGTTTAAATTTTGTGAATTAAATGGCTTGGTCAGTTGGTTAGTATACTGGATACAGAACAGTTGTAGGAATTGTTTATTTATTTATTATTTAAAAGTCCCCTCTTTAAACCTGTAGGTTTTAAGTCGGTGTAGTTGGGGCTTGTGGTATTATTGTTTTGTTTTGGACCACTAACCCCCTCCCCCACCACACCCTCAACGAAGCCACAAAGACGAACCCAAGATTTGTTAGATTGCTTTCAGTCAATCTTCTTCGATGTGCTTTGGGGATAGGGATGTCAATGAATCGAACCGAACTTGAAGGTAATTGTGAAATTGCTTCCCATCAATTTTTCTTGAATGTGCTTTAGACATATATATCAATGAGTCAACTTGAACCCCGAGTTTGGCTCAGCTCACTAGGGCTCTTGCTCACTTTGGGCCAAACCAAGCAAGAACCACTTACACAGGAGACAAGACGAGTCGCCCATGGGCACGAGCCACTAGCCAACTAGTCTTGCGCTCATTGACATCCCTATTGAAGCGTGGCCCTCTTATTAGAGTGGAATTCGAAAGAAAAAAAATAGGGCATTCAAAGTCACGAGTCCCATTCACGGTAGGTTGTTACTCTTTCTTGGTCGATTAGACTGTTGCAGACTCCATGTCAACAGCTCCTATTATTTTGAGATTGGGTCTGTGGTTGAAGGAATTCATTAACGTGACCAGGCATTTCACGTGTTTCATTGCATCCATCTCAAAAAGCCACTCAAGAAAGGATGTGCAAAACCATCTCCCAGCGTCTTAGAACTGGGTAGCAAAGCTCAGGAAGACAGACCATGGTTCGACATCACTTGTGACCCGAGTGGTTACAAGCTATTCCCTTTTATTTTTATTAGTCAATGAAGATCTATAAACAGGTTCCTCAGTTGCATTGGCAAGACATTTAGATTGAGAAAGAAAATTTAGCTGCACTTAAATAGACGAGGCAAGAGAAAACCAGTGTCTCAAAAAGAAACAAGTAAACGAAAAGAAAATAAAAACCAAAGTATTTGAAACTGAACAGGTAGATGTAGAATACTGAATGCAAAATTTAACAGTCAGCAATCATGTGGAGTTCAGAAGAGGATCAAACACACCAAAAGACTAGCAATTGAAATATCTAAACTGTTGCAGTTAAATAAGTTTTAAGGCGCTAATCTATATTACATTTCCAATGGGCCATCTTGTTGACTCGTCCTCCTTTTCTATGGAGTTGAACCTCCGGTCTGGTGCAGCATGGCATCTATCTCGTCACCTTCCTCCATCTCAAGCTGTAAACAAAGAATGCAATTATGAAGCTTGAATAGTTGGGAAAATGTGAACACGAGCATGTACATGCACAGAGAGAGAGAGAGAGAGAGGAACAGTGACCTCATCAGGAGTCTGCTCACCTTGGAAGGGACTACCATCAAACAAAAATGCAACTGAAACTTTATGTATTTTGGTGTGTGAATAGAATGTGAAGAAATGAAAAGATGTGGATGTGAGCGTGTGTGGGAGAGGGAGGAAAATTGACCTCGTCCGGAGTCTGCTCCCCCCGGAGGCGACGCCCATCAAACAAGAATGCAATAGAGTTAAATTCCACAGATTGCCTATCGCAATAAGCATTCATGAGCTTTTTCAGCTGTGTGCTTCTCTTAATTCTGAAAACTACTTCACTTCCATCCTGCATAAAGTATCTAGATTAGGCAGCTCTATGAACAAATATCCATGCCTGAATCAGAATAGCAGAATGTAGAGAAACGCCGCTGTCTTCACCAAAAACTTGAAAGCCTTAAATTTACCTCATCCTTGATAACACATATATGAACTTGCCAACATGGTCATTAACAGGTCATCAAGTGTTTTATAAGGCTAAAAAACATACTATTCACAGATTCTTACAAAAGAATATGTTAACATCCATCGTAGCATCATAAAAGGCCTAGAAGGTAATCGTTTTTTAGTTACGTAAAGTTATCCACGGGAATAAGTGTTATAATGTTAACAACAGCAACAAAAATAAATAAAAGCAGTAGACACAAGTAGTTGTATCATTATAAATCAGGCACACATATGCATACATAAATAGGGTGATTGAAGATTGTGGCTGGAAATAAAGGAAAAGGAAATGCCGTCTATATCACTAGAAAGAGAAATCAGACAACAAAAAATAAATGGGCAAGAATAATTCAGGTGGGCCGATGATTAAACATGGCTTCATTCTGGAAAACAATTGGAGAAATGGATCACGTATAAAACTCACATTATACGTACACTCCTTTAGTTTCATTTTTCAATTTTTTTGATAAAAGTTTCATTTTTCAATTTAAATCCTCTTCAACAAAAAAACTGGCATAATATGATTCAAATGAGGTTTGAAGTGGACTGAAGCAACCTACAGTCTAGAAACAACCGAATCCTAAGAGCATCTTTACTGTCAAGAGAATTATGTTTGCTATCAAATTTCATCTTCTAAAAAAGGGAGGAACGGAGGAAGACTTCACTCAGCCATTGACCACCAATCCAACAACAGAAGGGATAAACAGAGCAACAAAGGAAGGGTTAAAAGGTGCAGAAAATTGGCTAATCAGGATTTCCTGAGAAACACGATTTTTTGGACTGAGAAGAATTTCGAGAACTTTTTTGGTGTTTTTAACTTCAATGTCAAGAAATTTCACCTTCACTAGGGCTAACAATAGGTCAAGCTATAAAAAGCCCCCGTATGATTACATAAATCCTTCATCAGTTGATTGATTTCATAACTTGCAAAAGAACACGTGGCCGAAGTTTCCAGAGCAACAACACTCATTCTAAGCATTCCGATAATTATAGGCACAGCAAAACTGAACCGTAAAACATACCAGTAAGACCCCTAAGAATCAAAATATCTACTATTAAAACAACATAATAAAACCTTGAATATGGGTATAAAAAATACATTGTTCTAAATCAAAAACAAATAAAAAACACTTAGAAGATTGGATGGAAAATGGTAGAGGTAACTACAATAATACAGTAGTCACACTAGAAATTAATTACATGCACGGCAAAACTAATGTGTATCAGTGTATACCTACCCACTAGGGCCACCAAAAAACAAACGATTTGCAATTTAAACTTAAACAAAACCTTAAAAATGGATCCAAAATGTACATTGTTCTAACACCCTATAAACAAATTTCACACTGATCAAGTAAATTAAAAAAAAAAAACATACCGCATAAAAACATTTATAGAATAACAAATACAAAGCATCCAAATGGGAAAAAAACGATTGAAACCTGGCCTTTGACTTTAAGATTGATATGGATCGACTGATCACCAGGCTTCTTGTCTTCGTCTTGAGAGACACCTGACATGTTCTACTGGCCGCCGATTAACGCCTCCGCCGGTCACCGCTGCTTTGAGGAGTGAATTTTCTACCGGCGCTGTACTGATGTTTTCTGCCCTTTTCAACGAGTGTCAATACTACATTTATAAGAATAGAAAAAATGGGAATCAATCAGGATTCTGGAAGTTACAAATAGACGGCTGAGATGGTTTAGGTCTGATCCGACGGACAAAATTTGTGGTTGAATCTTTTCAGAATTATAATACGGCGTCGTGTATAATCCATTTTTGGACTTGCGTAGGAAAGACGCTGCGTAATATGTAAGCAATTAATTAATCAATCATATGCTACAATCACGGAAGAATGGTTCACAGAAACTCACAAAAATGCTGGGGGTAGATTTTTTTTTTATTTCTTTTTTTCAATTTTGCTGTGGGTAAAAAACATGCACATATAGAAAAGTAATGTTATTCATTTCTAGTGGAAATACAAACACAATTTAAGTGGCGTTAAATGATAGGTTGAATGAAATGTGAAATTAAATAATTTATTTAATTTCACCTATCATTTAATGTCACATTAACGCCACATAAACTGTGTACAAAAATATTATTATTATTAATGATTTTCTTTTTTTTTTTTTTGCAATATGTTGCATTTATATGGGGAGATTTTTTGTACAAATGCAGTTTCTTTATTATTATTATTATTATTTTGATGGGTCTCACATATGTGAGAGTTGTTAAATCTTCTCTGAACCATTCTTCTATATGTATGGTTTGATTCTTAATCAATTGGCTCCATAATGGAGAGATCCAATTGGTGGAAATTTTTAAAATGGTTCCTGTACTTTGGAATATTCACAGATCAGTCCACCAAGATCCACAAAACAATTCGGACATTTTTTTCTTTTTTATTTTATTATTGAGATTTCAAGATTTTAATAGTCTTAGAAGTAGAGTAATTTTCTGTATTAAAAGAATGGATTTTTTTTATTATTTTTTTAAAAGCAATAGCCATATTGCTTTATTTTTTTTCTTGGTATTTATACATGGTTATTACACACGGACAAATATGATCTAGATTTTAATTTAGATAAAAGTAACAACTAACTTTAACCACATATTCTATACGATTCATTACTTTTCAACCACAAATTTCATCTACTTTTATCAAAATGTAATTTTATTTCTCACCAAATAGGGGCATTGCAAATGAAGTACGAAGATGAAAATATTTTGGAACATGTGTCATTTAAAAAAAAAATTATTGGGAATTATCAATTATCTATAAGCAATTGAGGAATGAGGTGAACTGTTAATCTAACAGCGATGGATCAGATGTAGGGATGGCAAGGCTCGATTAGTAGACCCTCAAGTTCAACTCTTATCCAAATCTAAGGCTCAACTCGACCCTTGACTCATGGACTTCACAAGCCGAGCCAAAATGAGCCACCCATGAACCTAAAGGAGTCAAGTCGAGCCGTCTACAGGCCACATCATTTTATAAGTTCAATGGGAATATTATCTACCTACTGAAAATTTTTCAAACGTCAAACACTCTTGAGAGATTTTGAATGTCTAAAACATCGATAAGTTGAAAAGTTGAAATATGATTCGATCTGTCAACAATATACTTGGACAAGACATCCCCAAACTTATAAAGAATTTTTGGAATCCGTATGATTAGAAGCGCTTCTATTTTTTTATTTTTTTTGGTGAAGATGTGATTTTCTTGATGTGTGCACATTGTATTTGTTTTAATATTATTTATTAAGCCCTTGTTTAAGCCAACTTTTTTGAAAATGAGAATGAAAAATATAGTCGTTATTGGGATTCACACGAGACATAGAAAATTTGAATTTAAATGCTTATGTGATGAATAACGATCATATTTTTCATTTTAAAGAGAAAAAAATATAACTCAAACAAGGCCTAATATTAGTTGATTAGTTGAGACTCGAGAGATCTTGACATACAAGTAAAACACGTGTGCGTTCTTCCTCTTTAATAATCTTTGGAGTCTTAAAAAACACAAATCTAAAAATATTTGCATAAATCTTGATTTTGATTCAATGAAATCAGGAAAATGATTTAGTCTTAAATTAATTGATTCTTGATAGTAGCCAATTTGATTGACCGAGTTAATCTCCCCCCAAAACTTGTAGGTATTACGGGCTGAAACAGATTAATCTAGACTTGTGAACATGGATCTTGAAGAAAATTGGCAAATGTTGGTATTCTTTGCCTACATTAAATCTTGAATAATATAATATTATTAAAATCTAGATGAATGGTAGATAAGGTCATGATATTTTTTGGAGTCGACCAAGGACGGACTAAGGAAATGGCAAATTATACAATTGGGATATGTTATGTGCAGAATTAGGAACAGTTTAGTATGACTCTTACTTCATGCGGAAGAACTTTTCTAGATTTTTTTATTTTTTTTTGGAAACTAATTTTTATAATAGCTTTTTATTTTGGAAGTGATTTTAAAAAGTCACGTTAAATCAATTTCCTTCAAAACTCTTCTAATTAGAATAAACACTTTAATCAAACGAGTCCAAAAAAAGTTTTTGAGTCTTAAAAACTCATTTTGAATTCTCAAAGGCCATGCCAAACATGCCCTGCTTCCATGACATTATCTAGGTAAAACACAAGATTGCTTAAAAAAAAAAAAATGTAGAATGCAAGTTTTCCTTGCAATACATCAATGGAGGCTTCAAATTGGATATTCCCCTTGAGCTCCATTATTTGAAAAAAAAAATGATTTAGGAATAGATTTTTTTTTATTTATTATTATTATTATTTTTAAAGAATGTGTAGTTCAAAAGTAAAGAGAATTTTTGAATTTATGTGTAATATTATTTTATTGAGAAAATGTGTATTTAATAAGCAGAGAAAGAAAGATGAATTAAAATTCAATAAGGGCCAAACATTGGCATTATTTTTGAAAAATAAAATAACACACTAAATAATTTGATGCAAGATAAGCATTTACAGTTAAACCTCGATAAAGTAATACCATTGGGATCGGAAAAAAAATATTAATTTAGCAAACTTATTTAGTTATCGATAAATGAATACATTATTCGTTTATCGATAAATAAATATTTATTATTTTAGAAATAACTTTTCAATATAAAATATGTTCATTGTATGTGGTAAGAATAATCAAAAGACCCTAATCAAAGTATTATTTGAATCTATGAAAGCTCAAAAGTTATAGTGAAACTTAATGTCTCTAAAAACTAAGTTCTAAGTAAAGAGAATTTTTGAATTTATGTATAATATTATTTTATTGAGAAAATGTGTATTTAATAAGCAGAGAAAAAAAGATGAATTAAAATTCAATAAGGGCCAAACATTGGCATTATTTTCAAAAAATAAAATAATACACTTAAGAATTTGATGCAAGATAAGCCTCTATTCATGCATCGCGTCGCGAGTATCAGCATAAGTCACCAATTCTTGAGATAAAAAAAAAAGTGAAATCTCGAGTAATACTATTTATCATTATGATGATGGACGGTGATGTGACTATCTATTAACACATTTCCTTCTCTTTTTCCTCCGTCTCTCGTAAAAATTGAATTATCTAATTCTATTATTCCAAATAGATAGTCACGTCACCAATATTCAATCATCATAATGATAGATATCCTTATTCTAATATCTCTCCTCTTATTATAGCAGGAGATGTTTTGACAGCATTATCTGCTAGTATTGAGTTCGTATTTTCCGTAGGATGATATACAAAATAAATTACTTATTTGTAATTTTAGCTAAAAATTATTTACTTAAGAACATACTTTTTCTTTTTTACTTATAAGTAAACTCTTTAAATTCAACCAAACATTCCTCAAAACTTACTTACTTATTTGTAATTTTAAAATGAGAGAATACATTTTTTTGAAGTGTGTTTGGTGCATATTAAAATGAGAGAATACATTTTTTCAAAGTGATGTGATAATGAATACATTGGTTGAAAAAGAAGGAAAAATTATTGATGTGATAAAAAATATTATTTTATTGAAGAATGTATAGTTGAAAATGAGTAGAAGAAGGAGAATAAAAAAAAATGTGGGTCAAACAGGGGCTTAACTACTTAAAATTATTTACTTTAAAATATACTTTTGTGATAATTTTTTCTACCATTAGAATTTGCCAAAATACCATATCGACTATCATTCGCTTGGCTTTATTTTGCATGAAATTTGTCAATAAAAGTGATAAATTTTTTTACCATTGTGTCTAGAAATTTTTATTTTTTTTTCAATTGCCAAAAAAAAAAAAATAAATAAAAACTTTGGAAACTCAAAACCAACCAAAACAATAAGAATTCTTTTTTCTCGAAAAGCTAGAAAATGTGGAAAGGTGAAAAACTTTTTTGCTATCAAACATGTACAAAACTTTGAAAATGAAAAATCATATCTATCAAACGGGCTCAAAAGAAAACTCTTTTTAGTTTAGACAAACATATCTCAAAACTTTTCTTTCTTTCCACGTCCGAAGCTATTGGCTTTACTTTTTCTCTCGTCCTTAAACCCTACCTGACTACCTCCTCCTTCTTTTCATGCCACATTACCGCCATTCCGTCTTCCCGAATTATCCCTCTAATAAAATTTGAATTGCAGAATAGTAACGGATCCACTCAGCCATGTCGGTGAGCAGAATAACGAGTCGATTTTCGAGGACCGTGTTGATTCAGTTCCGCAACCCGCTGCGATTTTGCGATTGTCGTGACCACAAATATATTTCCACTCTGTCCAATCAATTCCCGCCCCCCAATGGCCCCCGTAGTACGGTACTATTTTTTTGTCATTTAGTATTTAGGTGGGGTATTAGCGAGTTTTTGAGCATAATTCTATGCATTAATTTGATTATCTGATTTTTAATTTCAATAAGATTTTTCTAATAATAATGCGGCATTTAAGATTAGAATTCTGATACTAAATCATGAAGTCTGGCTTGTTATAAGTGTAATGGTTATACTTTAACTTGATGATCATCTTGATATAATAAATTATGGTTTCATACTTTTTGTGCCTTTAGATATTACAGTATTTCTAGTTTATTTGAATACGGTTCCTTGCATTTCGACAACAATTTATAAGAGTAATCATCTATAAGATTTTAGCCTTAAGAGGGTTCTGTTTGTAGAGGTTAGGCTGCTGCGAATTTGGCTATTTCCATTTTAATTTTTGGGCCATTTATTTTTAGTCCGACCGTATTCATGATTCTTAATTTCTTTAATTATTTTGTTTCTTATAGGCTTTTTATTTTCGCCTTTTAGAATGCATGCTAGTTCATTTTTAGCAGCTAACTTTTTGGGTGTCGTTGATTATGTTTTTCTTAATTTATTGTTTGCATTGACTTTCCCACCTGTAGTTTCGGAGATAGCGTAACTAATTTAGGTTTACTCACTTAAGGCTGCACAATATGTTGTGCTAGTTCACTTAGTTTATTGTGCAAGTCATCTTAGTTCTATTTAGTGTTTGTAGTACGCATCTGCATGACGGTTAAGGATAGACAATGAAATGCCTTCATGCTTGTGTTTTGTGAAGCTTTCAAGTCTATTTCTGCATTTCTGGTATTTTACCATGTTTCAATTAATTTCCCTATTTGATCCCCATTATCCAATAAGTCATTTTTTCCCCTACTCATTTTCAACCACACATTTTATCAATAAAATAATTTGCACGTAAACACAAAACTTTTCCTTACTTTTAACCACACATTCTTAAAAAAATTCACTATTTGACAATTCATTTTAACATAAAAATGGGGCTCAAACAAGGGCCTAGTTTCTAGATTGAACTTGAATTGTTAAGAGAACTCTAACATAGGAGTAATCTTGTGAAAACTACTATGTCTTGGTTTTGTTAAAATATAAACCAAAATATTATATCTGTAACTCCTAATGCTTCATTATACATCTCAAAAGTATGTTGGGAGTTCGTTGAAGGTAGCAGCAGTCAATTTGCTATCAATGGATTCCTAGCTTGCTGTGTCGCGTGTCTCTGTTCTATTATGAAGCAGGTTACATGTGATACTTGTTGGTTCTTCAAATCGTCTCATACTCTAAAAGTTGGCTCGCTTTGAATCTTTTGATTTGGTCTAGCATCTCACTTAGTTTGTATACAAGATTCAAAAGCACCTTTAATGTAGCATCAATACAAGAATTGATGGCATTGTGATGTCTTAAAGGTACTTTGTATGATAACATATCCTGAATCAGCCACACCAGCAGCTTTGTATTTTGCATTGGTATCTTGCTTGAGTTACTTTAATTGTGGATAGTGAAATTATTATTTCTCCAGAAATTATATTAAGGAACTCCATGCATCTTGCAATGCAGATGGTCTCTGGTCAGGTATCATTGCTGTATCATTCAGCCCTAAATTCATCCGCCTTTCAATCATTTGGATTTTCCTCATCAGCGTCCCCACAGCCCAACGAAAAGGAGACTGCTCAATCTGGAAATGAACAGGAAGATAAGGTAGAGGGTGCAGCTGCTGATCAAACGGAAGCATCTGCTTCTGATGAAAAAAATAAGTCAGGTTTTAATATGAAACCTCTAAAGCATTTCAGAATGTGAAAAATAGGAGAGGTACTAAACAAACTGCATTTTCTAATCCTAATTCAGATTTGCAAAGTGACCTAACAAGAGATGACCTGGTGAAACTTGTGGTGGAGAAGGAAGAATTTCTGAAGCTTAAAGAAGAAGAGCATGAGGAAATGAAGGATAAGGTTCTGAGGACTTACGCAGAGATGGAGAACGTAAAGGAACGCACTAGACGTGAAGCAGAGAACACAAAAAAATTCGCCATTCAGGTTTTCCTTTGTATTTTAGTTTACATTACATGTTTCAGGAGGAGCCAGAGGTTCTTTGCAGTTCTTTAGGGTGTTTGTGGTAGTCTTACTCTAATGTTGATTTGAATTATGCTGCAGAATTTTGCAAAAAGCCTTTTGGATGTGGCAGATAATCTGGGCAGGGCTTCTTCTGCTGCAAGAGAAAGCTTTTCAAAGATTGATACATCTAATGATGCTTCCGGGGCTGTTCCACAATTTAAAACACTTCTTGAAGGTGTTGAAATGACTGAAAAACAACTAACAGAGGTATTATAATTGCTGGCTCATAACATACTGCATCCTCTTCCTTCTTTTTAATTACGTATGTTCCATTGTCTTGCTTCTAGAAAAAAGTATTAGTTAAGATAATATGTTGGACTCAAGGCTATAGAGACCAATCAAGCAACTGTATTGGATCACTTTTTGGTCTGTCGCCATCAAATTTCGAGACCCACGGCAATTTTGTATGGATGATATATGTGACTAAGAATGCAATCTATTGTAAATGATGTTTTCACAAGAGACACCATAATAAAACTTGTATTAGTCATGACAACTGTATATCCTCCATCTTCTTCGGATATATTGAACTCGGTTGATGTGGGCCCCTTGTTTAAATTCTGTCATATCCTAGGAAGTCTTGGTTATGCATCCATTCCTCAGGGTGTGATGAGCTTTGTCATCAACATCCATAACCTATTAGAATCGTTCCCCGCTGCATTTACAAGCTTGTCATCTGCAGGTATTCAAAAAGTTCGGAGTAGAGAAGTATGATCCAACTAATGAAGAATTTGATCCAAACCGACATAATGCTGTGTTCCAAGTTCCAGATGCTTCAAAGCCAGTGGGCCATGTTGCAGTTGTGCTAAAGGTACATGAGCTGCAATAAGCACACAATTGTTCTCTTTTATCATTCTATGTAGGGCTGTTTTTGGAGAATCAGGAGGATAGAACCGCTTCCGAAAGATTGTGAATTCTCGACCTTCCAAATGGTGAAAATGAGTCTTAATGCTGTTTTGTGTCCTTAAATGCAGGCTGGATACATGCTGCATGACCGAGTTGTACGGCCTGCAGAAGTTGGTGTGACGGTGGCAGCAGACAGCGAATAAGCAGATAAACTATCCAAAGCTTAAAGGAGTGTTAGCCCATTTCCTCTACAATGTTGAAGAAGTGCTTGTCCTGCAAATGAATCGAGAATGTATTTCTGGTGCTGTTTTCAGTACACAGATGATAGAACCTTGTTTTATCCTTTTAGATTACCTTATTGTAATTTTAGAATGGATTTAGTAATGGTTCAAATCTCTTTTGAGGACGTTCATGTTGATGCATTGTTCGAGTAATTTTCCGGATACCATGAGAATCTGTATCGACAAGGGGGGTTATTGATTGTCTTCGAATGTGCATAATAGAATATACTCTCCTGTGATGCATCACTATATACATTACAATAGATAATATTGTAGTTTCATTAATCATGTACATAGCACTCTAATCTAGCATACCAAACACACTGAAATACTCTTGAAAACAACAGCAAGTAGTGATATCATTCCTAACTGCACTTAATTTGTACACCAAGGGAAACGCGCCATCGTCAACACTGGATCTTAATTACAAGGCAGAACCACATTCTTCTGGCAGAGTCTATACAGCTACACGATAATCCCTGAGAAAATAGTTGGGGGCCGTGGGGATTATTCGGGTTAGGGAGTAGCATTTTTGTGCCTGTATGAACTTCAATGTGACTTCCTCTCCCCAACGTAGTTTTCTTCTTCTTCATCCAAACTTCTGTTTGAATCTGATTGACCTTCACTCACTTCCTGCAATAGAAATGGAATCTCGAGAGTATTAAGGCATTACATATTTGCCATATTAAAAGAATTGATAAACTGTCACTTCCTCGCACGACATATTAAAAGAATGCAAATAAACCTGAGATTCTTCCTTAAAGACATCTCCAATGCTAGGATTGTCAAAGATGTCACTTCCTATGCTTGCATTGGCTTTTGATTCATTCTCCTTGCTTGTTCTGCTTTCATTGCTAACCTTTTCTTGAACTTCCCTTTTCTCCTTTTTAATTGGAACAGTCTGCAAGGCAGCTTGATTAATGACCAAATAGTTCACAACTGATTGTCCAAACAAGGATGCGTTTGGCATGCAGTATTGAATTGGACTTTGTGTAACAAACTCATTTTTAGCTTATTTTTCTTCTGTCCAAACACTATCTAATCCTCCTCATTTTTTACTTAAAAAGGTATTTTGTTTAGCTACGATAACAAAATTACTTGGAAAAATGAAATCAAGATAAAAGGTACTAAAATAGCAAACTAACAAGGGAGAATTATATATATAAGAAAAAAAATTGAAGAGGAGAATCGCCGTAGTGGAAAAACCCCATGTACCGGAGTGTATCGGAAGCGGCGCTTGGGAGGTTGATCAGGGTTGACGGTGTCAGCGGTGGCAGTAGAAGAAAGCGGTGTCCACCGGCAGAGGAGGAGCGGAGGGGTGGCGTTATTCCGTTTGCCACCGTGGCCATCGCTGTTACTGGACTGAGAACTAACCCACTGCTTCTTCCACTTTCTAACTGGGCCGTCGAACACCGGCGACGGTTGGGTTGGACCGTACCTCGAGGAGGCCCTGCCTAGTCTCGTCCCTCCTTCCATTTTTTGTCTCCGTTGTTTTTGAAATAGTAAAGAGGATGTGTGGGTAGTGTTTGAGGCAGAAATATCCTGAATCAATGAGTATGCACTGTAGAGCTTGAGAGATGTCGCTTTCTTGGAGATGCTTTGGAGGTAGAGCTTTTTCGCACTTTTTGGTTTCTATGTTCCATTAAAAGGTCGCAGGACGAGGTTCTTGAAACACTACCTTTTCAACCCCACGCCAAGGGGTAAGCTTTGATCGTTTTCCATATTTTCATAATTACCCCTTAAGGATGATAGAAAAACTTTTGCAAGACTAAGTCCCGTTTGGTGCACGTTATTTTTAAAAGAATGTATTTTTTTGGTTGATGTGATGTGGAGTATGTGGTTGAAAAAGAAAAAAAAGTTATTAATGTGATGAAAAATATTATTTTATTGAAGAATGTGTGGTTAAAAATGAGTAGAAAAATGAGAATGAAAAAAATAACGTGGATCAAACATGAGCTAAACCATTCATGATACCTCAACCATCGAGTAAGTATATAACATGGTGTACAGCTCCCTCACATATAGAGGGCCCACAAATTTTTTATTCATGGTGGGTCCCATCACATGTGCGGAGGCTATAGCATAGTGTACAAACATCATTTTCCTATTATCAAATATGCGTATATGATAGTCCTAACGAGATATTTCTCGATCTAACCAGGGATACATTTTGGACATAGTATGGAGAAAATTCTCATTTTTTTTTCTAAAGGCATGCGTTTATGCACAAAACTAGGGGTGATTATGTGACCTTATATAATAAAATCAATAAAGTTCACAAATGTGCTTTATCATACAAGTCAATAGAGAAATTATATTTATGGTAAATTGCCGCAACATTTTCCAACCTTTCCATTTTTTGTACTTCCATCTCCAATTTTCTTTCCAATAATGCTATTTGTACATAAGGACGTCAGCCACCCCCTCCAATAGGGGGGGTGACAAATGGCATTTTGTCAACTTTTTTTGTCACTTCCTTTATACGTGTAGCATGACTCTTTTCTTTCTCAACGCGTGTTTGGTGTTCCCAACCTTTGAGAGAGAAATTTGCAGCATTCGTACAATTCTCCATTAGTCAGCCCCTTTCACAATCAAATTTAAAAATTGTAAGGGGTAAAATGGTCATCTCATTGTTTTTAATTACAATATTAAAAATTCATAAAAGAAAACAATTACTAGTAGTAGCTGATTTTCCTTTGATTTTGACTGCAAAAACTTTCTATTTTGCTTGAAATCATCAATGAATTTGGCAACCCTGTGATCGAATTATCGAACTTTCATTTTTTTACTTCTCCCTCGTAAGTTAATTATTCAATAAATTGATCTTTTTTCCGTTCTTCTTTCTATTATTTCCATTACCTGTAGCATAAGGAAAGCTTTACAAGAATGAAGGATTATTACTCTTTACTTTTCTTCCTTTTACATTTATTTATTTCTACTCGATATCAAGTCCTAGTCGTTAGCAAGAGATGCAAGATAAAACATCGAGGTTGTTAAACAAGTATCTCTATTTAGCACATGCTTTGGCCGAGACGAATAAGCCAAAAGTTTACTCTTGGACGATGTTGAGAAACTCCAAGGCATCCTTGTATGAGATGAAAATGACTAGGTAACCAAGTTATTATTGGTTAATGAGAAAACATGGGAAAATCCAAAATATGGATCCAGTTTGGATGCAAAAGCCATCATCATTGATTAGTCGATATTACCAATGCTTAAAATCTGACGAGAAATCGGCCAGTTGGAAAGCCCACAAAGGTATCCTTTATAAATTATAATTACTCCGATTCTCAGAAGTAAAATACATCATCAACTCGGTATCTTTCTTCCAGTAGAAATGGATGCAAAATCCTATGGTTCTGGGCAAGCCAGTCCCAACCGATTACCCAAACATGGAGCTGATGACAAAAATGGCAGTCTAAAACCACTGGTAATGAACTCCATAAAGGCAAAACGGTTATGGACTGCCATGAAAATGAGCAAAAAGCAGTCTCATGGACAAGAAAATCAACAGCAGGATCTACTTTCGAAGAATACACAAAAGGTATGTGTAATATACAGTAATAGACAGCACTGCCCAAGATAACAAATTTTTAACCATTTTGTTCTACTTCAATATTGTGACAGCATCATCCAATCCAGCCTACTAGTAAGGTTGTAACTCTACGGGACAGGAATCAGGATGTTATCCTCACCAGCTTTCAACAGAAGCTGTATCAGTGGAGGTGATTTACATTATAGCGGTCTAAAAGGATCGTTGATGAAATTCATGAAGCCCATACGATTATGGGCTGCGATGAAAATACAAAAAAAGCAGTTTCATGGACAAGAAAATTTGCAGCAGCTTTTGAAGAATACCTGTAAGGTAGTAACATTGGAGGATTGGATTTTATCTTCACCAAGTTTCAGTAATAGTACCGGCGGAGGCGATTTACATGTATCTAAACAATCTTCTAATAGAATCCATCCATCATTTGATGGAGAACATGAAGATTTTTTGCCCAACTCTAGAACAAGTTTCCCTGTGGAGACGCCAATAGAGATCGAGAAAAGCGAGAAAGGGCAGTCCGAGAAAACCTCATTATGCAGAAACGAAAGCGGGAAGTTGAAGAAGAAAGTAAGCTTCAGAAATCCAGAAGTAGCTGATATATTCCTACTGGAATCACCGCAGACAAACTTGGGAGAATGAATGGAGTATTCCTCGTCTCCTGTAGGACTCCAATGATCAAATTAGTTTAGACAAAAAGAAAATAGAAAATTAAGCAAATGTGTGTTTGCTTGCTTGTGTTTCCTTGGGTGTTTTACCATAACTGCATCTTTGCTTAGGATTGTCGAAATATGATTTCTGTCTGTGTGTAGGGGGAAACACGAATTAAATATGGGAGAGAGAGCATACGCAATAGGACATATTCCCCCAAAACGGGTTAACAAGACTTAGCTCAAATAAGGAGCAAAAGTGCAACTAAAAACCAAATATGATTTTGCACAAGACATATGAATTAAAGTAGATGGACGAAACAAATACAGAAAAAACAAAAGAAATAGTCAAGGGTGTGATGCAAAAGCCCCAATCATTGCTAATAAAGAGATCAGAAATGAATCGAACTCCTACCCCAAATTTTTTCTCCTCTTCAAAAAAGGAGAAAAATGGGTATATATCCCAAGAAAAGAAACTAAAATGTGAAAAACTGAAGGTGATCAATAGAAGTTGGAATTGCAGCTCCTAACAAGAGAGACAACTCATTTTGGATCAACTAGATCTTGTTGTGAGTAACCGTTCATCATAACTATCAAAACAGACTCTTCGTATATCCCTCCATCTGAAAATAGCTAAAGTTTTCAGCTAAAATGAACATTTCCGATCTATGTATTGGAGGAAGCACAAAAGTGAAAGACGTTTTTTTATTTGAAGCAGCAATCTTTTTATTTGAACTTGACGGAAGGGCTACTGCATTGGAAGACATTTTTTGGTGATAGGGATGACAAAATAGCTCGTTAGCTCAGGAGGCTCTGCGCCCGGCCCGGAAAAAGCCCGAGCTGGGCCGGCTAGTGGCTCGATGGGACCGAGCCGAGCCCATATTTGGGGCGTTGGCTGGAGCGGCCCGGCCCGTGTGGCTCGACGGGCAAGCCGTGAGCCTAAAAAAAATAAATTTGCCAACCACTTCTTCTTTTTTTTTTTTCTTTTAATTTTAACTGTAATTTTTTTATATGTTAATATTTAGTTATTATTTGGACCTGGTTGAGCCAACTTTTTTGAAAATGAAAATGAAAAATATAGTCGTTATTGAGGCCACACAAGAGAGGAAAATTGAATTTAAATGTTAATGTGATGGATAACGGTCATATTTTTCATTTTAGTGAGAAAAAAATATGGCTCAAACGGGGCTTATAATATGTATAAATTGCACAAATTTTAGGGTGTGTATTTTGGAATAGTAGATTGATGGAGAATGTGTGTTTGAAAAAGAAGGAAAAGTTATTGATGTGATAGAAAATATTATTTTATTGAAAAATGTGTGGTTAAAAATGAGTAGATGAATGAAATGAAAATTTTAATGTATACCAAACAGGGGCTTAAATACTTCTAAAATTTTTTAGATTTGTCACGAATTTTAAAAAAAAAAAAAACCAAGTCGAAAGCTTGGGTCAAGCCAAAAAAAGTTCGAAATATTTTTACTCGAACCGAGTCAGAGCAAAAAGTTTCGACTCACGGCTCGTTGACACCCCTACTTGGTGCATTAATGTTTCTCGTGACACGGCCATATTTTGGGGGCAAAGGTTTCCCATTGCTTAGAATCGAGCACTTTCCACAATGCCACTCCCCTCTAGGAACTCCCTTTTGATTAGTTGTCTGGAGGCATCTTAAGTCTAACCCCTTCTCACAGGCATCACAAACAAGGATGCTGTCTATCTCTGTTAGAGTGTGCATGCACATCCGACAAGTCAAAGCCTTGTTCTGTTGTTCATGTAATCTCTAGATGGAGAATTCCAAGTAGAGTGCTCTGAAACCGATGGGCGCAATTCTTTCTGAACAATCTTACAAATATCAGCATGACTATTTGCCTATAGGAGGAACCTGAACATTCGTGCCTTGTACATGCTGAGTGCTTGTAAGGGCGGCTGTAGTCTGATTGACAACTGGTCTGAATGCGGCAGCTTCCTCAACCTTAACAGACATATTTACGGTAACCTTATTATCCGTTCCACTTTTAGTCAACGAGACAGGTTAAGATTGCACAGACCAAGTTGGAGTTCTGAAGGTTGAGTTAGAGGAGTAATTTGCTGCAACATGAAGTATTAGAGGAAGTTGAAGATATATATAAGAAAAGTGACAAAACAGAAAATATGAACAAGATACAATTTACTGCAAAGATGAGCAGTCTAGCAGACGTTAGCTTCCAAGAAGATAACTATTCGCTTCATAACACCGCTGCTATGATAAAGAAATCATGCTTTTCCAATAAATAGAACTTAATGCTCAACCGAGGACTTTCTTTCCCAAAAGGAAAATGCCACAGAGGGAACAAAATCGTGCCCATTGCCAAGACAAGCTATTATATACTTTGAATGAGAATCTCACAATCAAATATTTCCATAATATTATTTAAGGAAGCAGATCTTTAACCATCATTCACAGTTAGAAGCAAGAAATCGGCGTTGCCTCTAACTTGTGACGGGTGCGAAGAACAATCCGGTCTAAGATGAGGCCCATCAACTCTAGGCAATGTTGCTGGACCCAAATGATTTGCGGGTAATGCACTGGAAACCATTGGTCTTATCTCACTACTAAGAAGCTGATATGGTGAAGATATAGAACTTGCTTGAGTCACATGACCTAAAGTTGCAGCAGATTGGAAGCTTCCAGAGGATATTGGCATGTGACTTGATTAATCCAACTGAGTTGTTTGAGCAGTATGCGTTGTAGCACGGATATAAATGGCTGCACCAGAATTCATTTGTTCATGTCGAGATGAATGCAGAGGAGATGCAGAGAAATCCTCTAATTTTTCCATCTAAAACACGGAATAATAGACGACTAAACATCAGCATAAAGTGCAATATACAGTCTAATAAGCAGTACAAAAGCAACAAATGCAAGACAAACAATCATATGTACTTTACTCCACAAGGCAGCATACAAAAATCAAACTTGTCAAAAGAGATGACTTCCAATTCCCCTAATACTATCAACAAATTTAACTGTAAGAGATTAATGATTGGCTGCAAGAACGAAATGTAATCTATATAAACTGCCACAAAATTTGTACTCCAAACTTCAGAAACATACACCAAGGTGAGAAAATCCTAACAAAAATGCATGAACCCAAGCCCAACAACACCCAAATAAATGAATAATGCACGTTAACCTTATGAAAATCATTGTGCAATGACCCATCTTATACAGAGACTAGATGGCACAACTTTCACAAGCATGGCAAAATAAAATTGGAAAACAAGAAAAATATCTGATTGCATTGTCAGTCGTCTTGTCCAAATATTTTATTTACCTAAACACACTTTCATAATTAAACCAGTCTTCTCACCATCAAGGCCCTTTACGTTACTCACGATATGGTTTATATATAAAAGAAATACACACAACAAACTGACAGATGTGAATACTCCATTTCATTCTATTTTTTCTTATCATGCCATAGATATTAAAGTTTGTTAGTTAATGCGTGTGAATGTGAGATTTACTATGGTGATTATTAATGTGATGTATTCTTTCAATAACTTTCGAAAATACAAGAAGAAATCTCTTAAAATAGTGTGTCAAAGAAATCTTCGTGTAAAAGGTAACATTCTATAATTCACCACGCATGCCAATGATCATACTCATCAGAACTCTATGTTTGTGTTGTCACAATTGCTGAAGAAGTAAACAATTGAATCAAATGAACTGGATTTCACTGGATGATACTAACGACTTTAGAAAGAATCCACCGGAATATATAATTGGAGTTCCCCTGTAGAGTTGAAACTGGAAAGCAATAACTAGTAGAAAAGCCTGGTGAAAATGGAAAAGATGTAAAAAAATGGTGAATATGGATGTAAAATGATAATATCTGTTTATCAAAACAATAGGAAATGAACAAAACGGCTATTGAGGCTTTATTTAATGGCCATATTCAAATTACAAAGAAGGAAGTCCTGTCTTAACAACGAAAATGCATGATCAAACCTAAGACTGTTACGTTAGAAAATTTATGAGTACTTTTCAAAAAATAATAGAAGTTCACAAGTACTTGTCGCATAATACACTTAGTAGAATACGCTTGTCAACTTCCATAGTATCTAATGACTTTTCCAGGTTCTAATTGATCACCCACTTCACCCCCTAATGTATACCAGACCAAGGAAGCACGGTCAGAGTTTTCGGAAAAGGGCCAACAGCTAGAAGATATTTCAGTCTTCCCCTCTAACCACTTACCAAAATATAACTCCACATTCATATTCCACAAAGGTCTCGTTCCCCATGCATAACCGCTATTCTTAACTTGTTCTTTGTCAATTATGAACACCATAACTGCCAATTATAATCTTACAGATTCTGAGTAGCCTACCAAAAATTCCAAATAAAAATCAAACCAAAAAAAATAAAAAACTGTCTTTTAGAGTGCATCAACTTTTCAACAATTCATATTTTGGGAGGACGAAATTCTAGCCTCTGTTCTTTCAATTTATTTAGCCCCAAATTCTCAATCATACCTCCAAAAGCATCTTGCGGGAACATGTCCTTCCAAGCAAAACCTTCACAGACCTTCGCCAACCTGCAATGAGCATCTGCCATCAATTGATGTCGTGGCAAAACGTGTAGAATAAGTTGTCGTTTGCCTTTTGGCCTCATTCAGGAACAAAGTAGGGGTGTAAAGTCAACAATTGTAGGTATATGTATAGTAGGCGATGGTTTGCCCAAGAAGAAATCAGATATTCAACAGGGTAGAACTAGAAAAAAGGGAAGAGGTCGAGAGGGCAACGCCCCTGACAGAATTTTGATTTTCATGTATGTATGGAATTGAATATTTTCTGAATTGAATTATTAATAAGTGAAATTATATTTATAGTTTGTGTAAAATGTAAATGAGTAGAATTTCTAGCAAAATAATAAGAAATTAACTTTTACAGTAAAATGGAATAAAGGTTAAGAGAAAATCTCAAATTTATGTGCTGGAAGACCAAACTTTTAGGATTTCTTATTTGTACAAGCTGGAGAGGACAATGATGGAGTGAAATAAATTTCTTCAGAATTTCTTTTACAAGCTTGAGAGGACGATGATAGAGTGAAATAAATTTTTGTTGACATTGACTTCTCCAATACATGAAGGAAGATATTTTAAAAATATATCAACCGGCTACAAAAATATTCATGGAGAACCGCCTACAAAAACATTCATGGAAAATTGAAGTATTCTAAAGTCAATAAATACAACTAGTTTTTTTTTGTCCACATATGGAACAGAAATATGTGAGTAGAAAATCCAAATGAATGGTAATCCTAAAACCCTCTCTTTTAAATTGATGTTATGAGTCATGGTTGTGGTGCTCGATGGTATGAGATTGTTAGTGGTAATGGTTGTATTTGTAGTGGTTTAGGGTGGATGGTGGTGTGTGTCGAAAAATTGTTACAAATCGAACCGACTCAAATAAAAACGTATTCGATTTGTAGTATGAATATGTTCTCTTTTGATGTTGGACTCGAACCCAACTCAAAAACTTAGCTCGATGGTCGAGTTGGATCTCCACTCGATCTGAACCGACCTCCTCCCACCTCATCGTGAACCATTGATGGAGCCAAGTCCGCGATTAATTTTTGGAGATGCCACGTTTGGCCCTTCCAAGACCAAGAAAACCATAATCGTACTTGTCCTTTTTCCTTTGGGGGGAAATCTTATTGTAGGTCCTCAATTTATTTAGTCAATAGAACATTAATCGTTAATCTTTCAAAATGAGCAAGTTGGTTCCTAACATTAAGCCTCTGTTTGAAACCCATTTTGGGTTGAAATTTTTTTTTAGAATAGTGATTGATGTAAGAATGTGTGGTGGAAAAGTGATGAAAAGTTTTTGATTTGTGTGTAATATTATTTTATTAGGAGAATGTGTGGTTGAAATGAAAAATGAGAATGAGATTATTTTATTAGGAAAATGTGTGGTTAAAATGAAAAATGAGAATGAGAAAGAGAAAGAGAAAAAGAAATGAATGGTTGCCAAACGGGGGCTAAATCACTGGTCAATTCCCAACATACCTACATAACCACGTGATGATTTAACATAGATTTAGACAATTTCCAAATTTCATTATAGGAGAGTTGGACTGAGCGTGTAACAATAATGGAGAGTCAGATTAACTTGCAGCAATTTAAAGTTAAGGACCAAGTTGCACCAAGATAATAGATTGGATGCCATTACTTCAAGTTCTCATACTTTTATTCTGCAGACAAGCTGCCAACATCAAATTATTAATGATTTGCTGTGGTGAAGACGACGATTACGTTGGACAAAACTTGCCGGTAATCGGTAGCGCCGCCTGTCACTCCCATTTCAAATCCTTCTTAATTATTGTAAATTCACCAATTATTCGTCCCATCATTAACTACGATTCCGCAATTTAGACCGCCGCTTCCGATTCCAATCAAAAGGTAAACGCATTCCGCCTTTTTAATCTTCATCACCATCGCAATTTTTCAGTTTATGTATTAAATTCGATAATCGATTTGACGGAGTTTGCTCTTTTTTTAAGCCCTAGTTTAATCGCAGCGGTTGAACACCTGATCACTTGTAATTCCGCCTGTCTCTTGTGACGTTAACTCAAATTTGACCTTTTTGTATGCTTGCTTTGTGAATTTATGAATTAATGAATTAATGATTGGGCCGTGCGATTCTGTTAGAATTTCATTTACTGCGTTTCCCTTTTTGATCGGTGGAAAGTTGTTATTTTCATGCTGCTTATTTATGGCTTATATTAATTAATTGGTGTGTGATTAATTAATGTCATATGTTTGATTATCTGTTTCAATTGAATGAAGACCTTAATAGTACTATCACTATGAGACAACAAGAATTTTGTTTATTGCTCTGCATACAATTTATAATTGGGGAAGCTACGTGTAGAGAGAGGGTGGGCATTGATTTCATCTCGAGATGTGAAATTGTTGATTTTCATTTTTTATTTTTAACTTTGATACTCTCCTTTCACAGTTTTTTACCGGAATTTAAGACTTATTCCTGTATAGCTCATAGGATGAATTAGTTCCTACCTAATTCGTGATAGATTCTCGATTGAATATTTTTCTTTTAGTTTTCCTTCTTGATTGGCGACATATTAATTACTTAGTAAAGGTGCTTAGTAGTAAAAAACTATGTCGTCTTAATTACAGACAATGGCAGCTTCCGGGGATTCATGGGTAAGGGAGTACAATGAAGCAGTAAAACTTGCTGATGACATCACTAACATGATATCAGAAAGGAGTTCATTGCCCGCAACTGGGCCAGAAGCACAGAGACACTCATCTGCCATTCGTAGGAAAGTTACCATACTTGGAACGAGGTTGGATGGCCTACAGTCTCTTCTGTCAAAGCTTCCTGGAAAGCAACCTCTGTAAGTTGTCTTAATTGAACAGCCTTCTAGCTACTTTGTTATCGTGGAATAATAGCAAGTAGCTGAGTCACCCAGGTATAATTTGTGGAATAATCTGAGATGTCTGTAGTAAGTAGCTGAGTCACCGAGGTATAATTTGTGGATTTCATTGTATTTTGCTTTTCTAAACTCGCATGTTCACTTAAATTTAGAGATAAAATACAATGTATATATATCCCCTCTTCAATTATGTTTGAGACGCTCTAGTTCTAAATTTCCTGGCGTGCTTATTAGAAACAAGTTAGCATTCCCGAAATTATGATTGCTTCCTAAAAAAGAAAATAACAAACTACACTACTATATCTAACTTTCGAGTAAAAGTATGTGATGTAATGATTTTTATCTGCAAGTTAAAAATGTATGTTATTGTTAAAGAAGTCATCATGTGCGAGTTGGAGATGTTATAAAATATGAGTCGTGGCCACAAGACATTAAAATAGTTGGGGGGGGGGGGGGGGGGGGTGGAACTTAAAAGAAGAAGAAAGAAGCAGCATGCCAGCATCCAACGCCCTCAATAATTGATAGAAAACGGGACGGAACTAGCACTTGGTTCTGTATTTTCATTAGATTTTTCATTGTTTTCTCTGGTGGTGGTCTTTTTATGGTTCTTAAACCTGCTCGTACTTAAATGCAGGACTGAGAAAGAAATGAATCGGCGCAAAGATATGGTTGCCAATTTAAGGTCAAAAGTAAACCAGATGGCTTCCACATTGAACATGTCAAACTTTGCAATTAGGGACAGCTTACTCGGGCCAGAAATTAAGCCTGCTGATGCCATGAGCAGAACAACTGGGCTTGACAACAATGGTGTTGTTGGTCTTCAACGGCAAATCATGAAAGGCTAGTGGCTATAATTTTTTTTCCTTAATCTTTGTTTTTTCTTTATCTTTCTTAATATAGGATGGCTTTCTGGTTTGCATCTTTGTGCAGAACAAGACGAGGGTCTTGAGAAATTGGAGGAGACGGTTATAAGCACTAAACATATAGCGTTGGCGGTCAACGAGGAGCTTGACCTGCATACAAGACTAATTGTGAGTGTTCTTGTATTATAACATACCTGCTTTTGTTTGTGAAAACTAGTCTTCCATAATTCGCATAACTCGATAAACTGTTATCTTGAAGTTCATTTCTGTTTGATGTCATCTTGTGCAGGATAATCTGGACCAACATGTTGATGTCACAGACTCCCGACTGCAGGTGACACTTCTGTGTAGTAAAATTTATTTGAATTGCAATAAAACCTCCTCGAGCTAGTGAATAGTTTTCTGGCATCATCTTTCATAGCATGTGGTCATCGAAGGTGAATGTTTTCGAGCATTTTGATCCTCTTAGTAGTGATGCTAATGGATAGTTGCGCTATGATGCACGGACACGTATGTCCGATGCGATATGTGTCGGATACGTTGACACACGATTTTTTAAAAAAGTACCAACACTACACGTTATCGACACGTTGATTAAATTCTTAAAAATTCTTCATTTATGTAGCATAAATTTAGTTTTATACTTGTTATTAATTTTTCTTGTTGAAATCTTTTAAATATGAGTACTTATTTGTTACTTGCTAATAATATATAAAAAGAAAAATGATTACGATTGAGTGTCCGAGAAGTGTCGATAACGACTCGTGTCCGACACGTGTTGGACACGGACACGCTACCGTAATTAAAGTGTCCGTGCTACAGAGTAGATGCGTAATCATGGCTGGGGTATGCTAGACTTTTTATATTCTACATAACATATTAAACAAAGCTAAGCCAGAAAAAATGTTAACAATTATGCTTGGATATTTAAGTAAAAAAAATAAAGTTATTTATTTGAAAATAACTCTTACGTTATCAATAAAAAAATATTTATTTATAAACTTACTTGTTTACTTAGAAGTTAACTTTTTAAGCTTAGCCAAACATAGCTCTCTGTCAAACAAGAGTTAAGTCTGGGTGTGGGGTGAGCCGGTTTCAAGGAGATTTTTGTGATTTAGGTTAAGACATTGTCATGCCTATGCTTTATGTATTGCTTATTTTAACTTTTTTCTTAATGTATTATTAATGGAAATTGTGTTAGCTCAGGGAATTTGAGCGACTTAACAAGTATTTTTTACTAATTTGATCATGATTTGAACAATTTTATTATGTGCCTATTCCACTTACTTTATTTTGACGGTTTTTTTCTCCCTAATGAAAACAGCGAGTGCAGAAGAGGCTTGCAATATTGAATAAGCGCACGAAAGGTGGATGTTCGTGCGTGTGCCTGCTTTTATCTGTAATTGGGATTGTTGTTTTGGTTGCTGCTATATATATGCTGATCAAATATTTGTAATATAGAGAAAAATGGAATTGAAACTTTCTGCTAAAAAAAAAAAAAAATCCAAAGGAGGGAGAGAGGGGGAGGGAGGAATGGCTGTGTGTGATTTGTCAAAAACGCTTGGATTTTCATTTCCTCTTTGTTTGGTTTCCTTGTTTGTGAGATTGATATGATTTGTTCGGATAAATTTTCGTTTGAGCTTTATAAGATATCAAGTTAATCATCCTATTCATTAGGCTAATGTGGTTCTGATGTATACATCATTTTAGCCACACACAGGTATCCAAAATCTTGAGCTTGTTTGGCAAGGTTTTACTTTTGCTTTATGAAGAAATTAACTTAGGCCAACTTCCTTTAGAAGTTCTTAAGCACTTTTAGAAAATTATCCAAACATGTTTAATTTTTTTTAGAAGCAGGTTTTAACTTTTCAAAAATCATTAGTATTCCCTATCCTATTTTTAGAAAAAAAAAATTTGACTTTTTGAGCTAAAGATCCTTTAATGTGATAATGATGTATATTTCATTTTAGCAACAGGTTTCCAGAAAAATTATTTTGCTTTGCTATGATAATGCGATCTGTTGCGGGCACGCGCACACTATAGTTCTACAAGCCCAGCCGGCCACGCCACCTTGTCACCCCACCTTATGTTATTGACCCTGACCAAGGAGCATTATTCATAATTCCATTCATCCCATTTTTGGTTAAAGAATTATCAGGGATATTACTAGAAACTGAAAGGCACAGGGAATACAGATGATATTACAAAAATCAATCAACGATAATGAAATGCAGCTTCACCCCTTACTGGTAGATAGAAAAGAAATTAAATAAATAAAATGGAATAACAAAAAATGAAATAGAGAAAGCCTATAAAAAGAGCTTTCGAGGAGATAGTCAAGGGGCACTGGAACTTGATGCTGATGACTTGAAGAAGACGGGATATTTCGTGCTTTCTCGGCTCCTCCAGTTTTATCAACTAGCTTTGCTCCTCTTGGGTCGGAAAGGAAAGGCTCTTGAAATGTTCGTGTAAAACCAGTCGCAATGATGGTCATATGTATCTCTCGTCTACAACAGCACCAAATATGATGTTTGCAGAGGATCTGCCAAACTGGTTACCTGTTGTTGACCTCAAAAAATGAACTCAACAGATATCGGGTCCACTCTTGCCACGTCAAGTACGGATCCAGCGCATTTATACCGGAATTGAATTGGTAGTTTGACTGGAATGGACGCGGGAGACACTTTCCGGCAAGAGACAAAGATGTTCGGACATCGGCGGTTTGATTACAATGATATTCGCACTATCTACGAACACCCGATCGATTTCCTATATTAAACCTCCCTTTTGTGATGGAATATGTGGAATGATCGATTTAACGTAGAATCATAACACGTTTGTATTGGAATCTTGATCTATTTGCTATTACGTTTGTCGAAAAATATGAAAAGAACTAAGTATATAAAATCTTATAAAGAGTTTCACAAGATGAATATATTTCGTATCTTTTTCAACTGATACAAATGCCAACCAACCCTTTTTTTCATGCAAAGAGAAGTTATTTATACTAATCTAGCCGACGTGAAAGCCGTTGGATCAAATCAACGTGGCAGCATTGTCGAACTTGAAGCCTCACATCAACGTCTACTCCACACCATTAATGTTTGACAGAGGGTTTGCCATCCTAGTTGTAGGTTGACATACTGACATTCTTTATTACATGTCTCATCAATTACTTCTAAAAAATCTCCAGATGCATAATGACGGGTAGTATCGGATTCTGTTGGGTCAGGGTTAACCTTTGTTGAAGAGCTCTTGATGGTAAAGGGCTTCGGATATCTTTGTTGAGCCTCTGCGCGGGGCATTGGGAGCTTCAGTGCTTCGGACATAAGGGGCCTCTGCGTCTACATGGATGATCAAGTAAGCCTCCGATATTAGAGCCGAGGAGACATTGGTCAGACAGTGCTTCGGCTCTCTAAGGAGCCTCGTATAGCCATAATTTTAGTTGACTTTGACCTTGTAACCTTCTCTGATGACCTTCCAACTGGTTCTCTGTCAACTTAACCGTTGGGTGTGCTGGTTGCCCACGTGGACATGTTGCTTACGTGGTAGCTCACGTGAAGTGCTGATTTGGAACCTCTAATTTTGGGTGGTAACACCTGTAATCCATATAAACAATTTAACATACGAACACCGTATCCCAAAACGCACAATCACGAAATCGAGGGTTTATAATATAAGCATTCAATTTTTTAAGCCCTTTTTTTAGCGTTTATATTTGGCTAAAAATACATTTTGAAATAGTAAATTGATGAATAATGTATGGTTGAAAATAAGAAGTTTTTTTGAATTTGCGTGTAATATATTTTATTGAAAAATGTGTAGTTGAAAAGAAGAGAAAAAATTATATTTTGAAAATAATGAGATCAAACAAGGGCTAAAAATTAAATTATTTTTACATATTTGGTGTACAATAAGTCCCAGGTGTACAATAAGTCCCAGCTTGACAGTCATTATTTAGGGAAAATAGAATTTTGAACAGCAATTTTTAGATGAATGCGTGGTTAAAAAATAGGAAAAAATTTGGGTTTACGTGCAAAATATTTTATTGTATGAATGTGTAATTGAAATTAAGCCCCCGTTTGGTGCACATTATTTCCAAAAGATCGCATTTTTTGTTGATGTGATGGGGAATATGTGGTTGAAAAAGAAGAAAAAGTTATTGATGTGATAGAAAATGCTATTTTATTAAAGAATGTGTGGTTGAAAATAAGTAGAAGAATGAGAATGAAAAAAAAATGTGGCCCAAACAGGGGCTTAAGTATATAGAAAAACTGAAAATAATGGTTATTAAAAAGGAGTTAAGTTTGACACTGCAACTAT
>CAIGRQ010074164.1:0-19299 GCA_903798375.1 Fraxinus sp. D2006-0159 | reverse complement strand
TTTTTACATCCATTTGTTCAAGTTCAAGATTATAATGAGCAACAAGAGCTAACATAACTCTAATAGTGGTATACTTAATCAGAGGGTAGAAGATTTCATTATAATCTATACCTTATTTTTGTGTAAATCCTTTCTCAACTAGTCTAGCCTTAAATCTTATAGGCATCTTCTCAGTATTACCCTCCTTAATACTAAAAATCCACTTACAATCAAGAAAGGATTTACCAGCAGGTTTAAGAACTAAAGTCTAGGTTCCATTTTTAATCAATGAGTTCATTTAATCATTCATAGTAGACTGCAAGTCCTTAGATTGATGGCTGGAAATAGCCTCTCATAAGATTTTGTCTCTCTAAAGACTAGGTCTTGATAAGAAAGCAAAGCAAATGATTGGTAATCTCTATACCTTGTTTTCTCTCTTATATCTCTCCTAACTCTATCTCTTGTCAATTGATAATCACGTACATCACTCACTTGTTCGTCTAAATTTTCTTGGACCTCACCCTCTTCGCCAACAACTAAAAAATCAATATTTTTAGGTTCTATATCAACTTGTTTAGAATCAACAAAGTTTAGATGGCATACCAAGCTCTACTTGCAGCTTGATTTTATCTCTTTCTTTCCCTTCAGGTAGTTTATTAGACTGATTATCTTTCGAACAGGGCATGTTAAACTCATCAAAAGTAACATCCCTACTTGTGATAATCTTAAAACTACTAGACTTTCTACTCCAAAGCCTATATAACCTTTAATCTCGTCAAGATAACCCAATAAAACACATTTATGGACCCTAAGTTCTAATTTTCCTACATTTTTATGAGAATAGGCTGCACATTCAAAAATTCTAAGATGTGAATAGTCAGGAATTGTTCCAGTTCATAGTACTTCAAGTGTTTTATCACCGGCGCACTTGAAGGAGTTTTATTAACAATCTAAGCGGCTGTCATTAAGGCTTTTCTCCCCATAAAGTTTTAGGTACACCTGAACCAACCAACCAATCAGAATGCATCTCACCTTGTCTAACAAAGTTCTATTTATCATCTCAGCCACTCCATTCTGCAGAGGGGTATAAGAAGTTGTCTTATGTCTCATAATCCCATTTTCAGTACAAAACTGATCAAACTCAGCATTGCAAAAGTCAAGACCATTGTCGGTCCTAAGAGTTTTAATTTTCTTTCCAATTTGGTTTTCTATTAACACTTTCCAAGTTTTAAACTTTCTAAAGGTTTCAGATTTATGTTTTAACAGGTAAATCAAAACCTTCCTAAAATAGTCATCAATCAAGGAAAGAAAATATCTATTTCCTCCTTAAAAGATAGTGGATGAAAGCCCCCATAAATTAGAATGTATATATTCAAAAATAGAGGTAGATTTATGCTTTCCAGTGTTAAAAAATGTAATCTGTGCTGCTTCCCTAAAGTCCAGTTTTCACAAAAAAGAACTCTAGATATAGAATCCTTCCCAAAAACACCTTTCTTATGAAGGATATGTAGGCCCTTTTCACCTACATGAGCTAATCTCTTATTCCACTTTAAAGTGGCATCAAGTTCAATATTGGAAGAGTCGGCCATGTTCAACTACAGTACTAGCTTTAACTCCATCATTCTCATTTCTTTTAACACTTTTAAACATCACAAGTAATCCTCTCATGACCTTACCTTGTAAACCTAAATCATCCAAGTTTCCCATTGAAATCAGGTTCCGATTCAATTTAGGAACATATCTTTACCCTTGAATATCTTACCCTTTCAAGGGTAAAGATCCATTTTCATGTCAATGTGGTGTAAAGGCAATGTCCCATGACTACCTCTCTTCCATTAATCTTCTTAAAGGAGACAAATCAACTCCTTTTAGAAGTCATGTAGAAGGTGCAACCAAAATCCAAGATCCATTCTTAGATCTGATTTCCTTCATTAACAACATTGGTAGAATCACAATCAGATGAAGCTTTAGTCACCACATGTAATATTAGAATCAGTTGGTGACTACATCTCCTTCATCAATTCCTTTTTTCTTTCTGTTCATTTTTCCTTTTATGACAATCTTTTATAAAGTGTTCAATTTTCCCACACCCATAGCATTTCTTATTTATAGTTTTGACTTAGACCTACCCCTACCTCTACCCTTAAACTTCTTTTTATTATTGTTTCCCTAATTATTAAAACCTTCCTGGTTTCCACTAAACATGTTCAAGTACATTCCTCTAACAAAAAGAGTGTCAGGCCCACCATTCCTCTTCTTAGACATGAGTTCAAGCTCTTTTCTTCTCAAAGAGTTTATAACTATCTCAGGTGTAAGGGTATTTCTACCATATTTTATGGCAGCATTAACCTCTTTGTAGGTATCAAGAATGACATTCAATAACACAACAACTTTATACTCATCAGAGACTTTATTACCAGGATTGGGGATATCTTGAACCAACTTACTAAAGGTATGAAGATTGTCTTCTATATCCTTAGAAGTGTCTAACCTAAAGCTAAAGAACCTCTCCAATAGAAAAAACTTATTGGGTAATGACTTAACTAGGTGAAGCTTCTCTAACTCATCCCATAAAGCCTTAGCATTTTCTTGCTTTCCTACTTTCCTCAAAACTTGATCACACAAATGCAGGATAATTAGAAGTATATGCTAGTTCATTAGCTTCAATTATCTAATCAGTTGTCATAGTTTCAGGAAGATTTTCTGTTATTGCTTCCGAAATCTTTTTTGAACTAAAACACCTTTCATCTTTTGTTGCCAAATGGAAAAATCTCATTTTCCATCAAAAACATCAAATTCAAAAGTATTTGTTATATTTTATTATTCAGAAATAACATAAAGTATTTCAAAAACTTTAAAACTATGACATCTGATACACTTAAGAAATACAGTGGATTGATCTACACAAAGGGAAAGGGAAATAGGTCACATAGAATAAGCAGTAATCAAATATCACAATTATTTTAAATTTACAAAAGAATCAAACAAATAGCACAATTCAGAATCAATAAAGTAAAAAAATAGAACAGGTTGAACAATATGTCAAAAAACCAGAATGAGGTTAACCAACTGCAGTCACCCCAATTTGAGACTCTTGTTCTCAGGTCAAGGCACAATTTGATCACTAAGGGTGATTACACAAAAATGCATAGCATGAATGAAATATGCATAAACAAGGGTGGGGAGTTTCAATGTTAGAAAACGCAAACCAGAGGGGTGGTCCAAGATTAACCACCAACAGACAAACTACAGTGCAATATGGAAGATCGAAGGTCACAGCAGAGGGGTGGTGTTCTACCGGTTACAAGGGAGATAAAAAATCGAGGAAATCCCCTTTATAAAGTATCTTCGTTCAAACCAAAACAAGAAATCACAAACACCAAACACCTCTCACAGCCAAAACTCCATATCAGAACTCACAAACCCCAAATTGAAAGAAAACTAAGAACTAGGGTTTCCAAATTTTTAGGCTATCAAAGATCGAAGACTAAAAAAATTAGTTTTTAGCCTCCAAAACTCGATCAAAGACTCAAAAACTCTGATACCACTGTTATACAAAATTCAAACTAAATATTACAGATCCAATGAACTCAAAACCCTATTACAATAGTTTATCGAAGGCTCAGAATAAGGTACCCATAAATGTTTCAACACTGTGAAGCCCAGATTCACCCAAAAACCTTCATGATTCATAGTAAACGTGAAGTTTCTATGGACCATAAGAGCTACTACCAACATCAACACCTGATCTTTTTACCTTATTTCAAAGAGAAATCGTACTCAAGAAATTGATTCAAGAGATCCTCACAGTAGAAGAAGAAAAGGAAAAGAGAGAACACAGAAGTCTCCGAAAACCCTTGAGAAATAGAGAAGAAAGAATGAATCATCAAAAACCATTCGAATACCACAAAAATATCAAGGCATAGAGATTGGCAGCAACTCATCTAATGGCCCAGAGAAACTAACACTTTCAAGAATGGAAGGAACAACTAAAGTTACATCAGCTAAACGCATTTTTCTTACTAGACCAGGTATTGGGCTTGGGCTTCACTGAGCTCACTTCAACTGAATTATGGGAATAAGTATTGGGCTGAAAGCCATATCATCATCGCCTAAAGTGGGCTAGGCTGGCATCACAACCTCACAAAAATAATTAGAAGGACAAAATAGTTATTATAATTTAGTTCTAATTATTAGGCACGTGATGGGCAAAAACATTAGTCTGGTAGGTCAACAAGATGTCATTACATAATTATTTATGCTTCTATAATTTATTTTAATTATAATGCGATTGTACATTCTCACATCTTTAATAGAATGGACGGAGATTAATAGTTGGTTTAGATAGTCGTAAGAGGACTAGTTGGAGCCAATTATTGTGTGATTGTATTATAATACATCTTATTTGGTCCCTTTGGATGCTTTGTAAAAGTCTTGAATTTAATTGTGCATACGATGAAAATTGAGAAATTGTACTTCAAAAAAGAACAAAAACATAACACTAAGCGCTTGTTTGATGTCTATTTTGTATCCAATTTTTAGCCGAATTACAGACGTTACACAGTGTTTGTGTCACGTAGGGGTAGGAACTTTTTTACTAAATGACGTAAAATTATAAATTTACCCCTACACATGAAATTCATTATTATATAAATAATGGTAATCAGGTAAATCGGTTCCATTGCGATCAGTACTTCCTGCGCAGGTGGGTCTTACTAACAAATACAAATAGTCACATTTTGCCCTTGTCTGGGAGGGATTGTAAAATTCTGAGAATCAATTCTTATGCCATTTTCACCAACAGCGTCGTCATGTGGGGAACTTAAGAAATGAAGGAAATCTCATAATTACCCTTTATGCCAACAAATGTGAAATGTACTTTCTCAAAAGCATGTTGACCATTCCACATTTATTTTTAAACCATTAATCATGCGGTCCCACCTGTACTCACCTTTGAAAACCAATTTTTTGCACATCCAACGAGCTATTCGTAATTCCCAAAAAATTTTATTCACATGGAATTTGAAATTCACAAGTTCCACTGTTCCCTTTTTTGTCTTACATTTCGTGATATGAATTGTGTTGCACACAAGGACATCATTTTTTTCCGGGTAAACTTCGTGTGACCAACGTCAATGTAGTATGAATCAAAAAAAAATTCAATCTTGATGTGCCAAGTAATGTCGGAACATATCCCACTCATTACGTTGGGTTTCTGGTGCATACATTTCGGTTGCAACTTCGTCCCGTTCGTCCAGGAGTTCCACCTCTGCTGCGTCAACGTCCATCTCCACTAAATTCTTCATCAACCACACCCGCTCGTCGAAAAAAGTTGTGAACTCCCATAGTTACAATTACAATAGTTATTTGCACTTTAAAATTATAACTCGGCATACGATCGAGTATTTTCCAACGACTTTTCCATACGCCGAACACACGTTCAATTACGTTCCTACATGACGAGTGTCGAAAATTAAACTTTTCCTATGTATTTCAAAAGTTTCGCCTGTGATCAGTGACCCCGTTGTAAAATTGCTCAAAGTCGTACAATAAATCTGAACCCTTATACGGCACCATGTACCCAGGTCGATGCGCGAACCAGAGTCAACCAGGTAATATTTTCTAGGAGCCGATTTCGAGAAGTATATCTCGGGGTTGTGTATAGCCCTAGCCAAGATTCTTGCATCATGAGAGTTCTCTGTTGTGCTAGCAAACTCAAATTGAAGTCACACGCTGATAAGACATTTTGTGTCGGAATTCCTTTGTATCCGATGAAACTCACTCGCTGGTCCCACGGGAGAACGACTCTAACGTGTGTACCGTCAATAGCACCTATTCAATCCCAAAATATGTTAAGATTCAGAATGTGGTGCTCGGAACCATGATTGTAGTTTTAATCCTATTTAATTAACTGCCTCGAGAACTCGACGATCGCTGTGAGCACAAGTTTGAAGTAATGTCGATGGTTTCCAGTGAATGGTTGAAGATCGTTTGCACCTGTCTATACCTTTCCTATGCGCTAAAATGCATCGAAACATACCAAATTGTTCGTAAACATCTATATGTTGCTAACTGCGCAGTCCGTAGTAATCTCGAAGCACGTGCGCAAATGATCGCAGTATCGCGGGTACATGCGGAACTCTACGTAGTACTGTTGAGGGCTACAGTTCATGGCATCTAACATGAACATATGATCGTTTTGTGCGAATGGATATCGAGAAACGCAACGTCTTTGTTCACAATAATAGTTACGTACAGTAACATCACTGATGTGATAGTATTGAAACCACTCAATTATGTCCATTCGTAGCTCTTCCATAAATACGTCATCATCAATTTCATCATTGCCCTTAGACGACGGCAACAAAGCATAGTTCATATCGAAATATGTCATACCACCACTTATTAATAGGAGATCAAAGATTATGCTAAGGGAAGTATGTAAAAAATCGTTGCAGTGCATTTCCTTTTATAAGCAAATGGAACTTGTTCCCACTAAAAACCATTCTTGCGTAGTGAAATCTATAACATACATCCAAACAAAGTTTTTTTTGCAAGCCTGTTCAAAATCTATACGAACCAAAATAATGGGCGTGCACATAAGCAAACGTTTTACGATTGCACAAGGAAAATAGTGGTCACGGTCCATAACAAAGTACAACTTATGAAAGTGTTTTCAACTCAAATGTAATAAACGGAAATATAAACAAGTACCAACAACAAAGAAAAAACATAAAACAGCTCTCCATGCAACCCGCTTAACCGTAGCTGTCATCGAGTTTGTGCTTTCTTATACTCTTGCCGCTCCACTCCACCCATTCGAACTTCTCGTTTGCATTGTCTTCCATGTCTAATATCTCCCTATTGCATTTTTTGGAGAGGAATAAGCACGTCCAGTAGTACAAATCTCTTTATTTTTTCAGGCGACCCGTAGACAACAACTCCTTCAGGCTTATCTTCGGGTCAGACACAGCAAGTCCAAATAAGTGGTATATTTTTGCAGCAACTTTCTCACTGGCTATGGTCGCACGATCCACCGAGTACGACACGTCCTAAGCAGATAACTTCTTCTTTCTTATCCTTCGCTCGATCTCTAGCTGCCTTCTGTTTATCTCTACTATGCGGGCCAGATACATCCATGTTGGCTACAGCCGGTTCAGGTTCTATGCCCTCGTCACTGAAGACGCTGCTCTCCACGTTGGCTGGGATCTCATCACGGTGATCTTCATGACCACTGTCTTCAAATATTGTGAAGCCAGTGCAACATAGCTTCGGCGATGTCACTACATACTTATCGCAGTAGAAAGCGTCCCCGAATAAGGCCTTGTATCGATACACCTTCCGACAATCTTTGTCCTTGAATTCTTTATAGTCTTTGTTCTCCTATGTATGAAAAGAAATAGTTTTAAATAATTATGCACGTACAATATATGAATTACAACATCGTAACAGTCAAAGTTCCAACAATCCCAAGATAACAACAACAGCTCAATAGTTCAATTCTAACAACAAACATCAAAATAATATGTATTGTTAGTCCAATACATGTAACTAATCGCAACATCAACCAAATATCTTATAAGAAAATTAAAATCAATGTACCTCAAAAAAACACCATTATAAACAATTACTCTTACACTTCCACATCATAATCACCTGATTCAATCTTTTAACTAAATGGAAATGAGAAATTCTCAAAATTCCAGTTTTCATTTCCTAAATATTCACTCTTCTTCATTAGTCTCATCACTAAAATATCATTTCTTCCTTACGTTATCCTTTTCTCTGTCACTTCTCAACAATCTCTCATCCTACACTTCACCATCCACTACCAATTCAATTGTACAGTTATACATCACAAAATCGTATCAATCCAACACAGAAACACGAGCAATGACAAGAGGTTTAAGAAACGATGGTACCTTAATATTCCGAGCCCACCACTCCTTCGAGGTGCCAATCTTGCTGTTTGTTCCAATTGTGGCTAGAATTGGTGTTGAACAAGTGAATTAGTATCTCCTCGCTGTGTTAGGTGCAGCACTTCCCATTCATGTGTCTGTCAGAAATAACCGTCTCGCAGGCAGCGATGAAGATGTTCGTCTCATATGCATTCCATTGTACATTCTTATGGGGCACCGAATGGTTTTGAACGGGAGTCCCGGTCGAGGTGGAGGAGTGATCAGGATAGTAATTTTGCGGCAGACAAGAAGAAAAGGGAATTTTGTTCATAAGCAAGACATAATCAGTATCCCAAATTTTTTTCATAGGACATAATGAAATGGAAGAATACAATTTACATACCGGAGAAGTGAACGGATCCATGGTTTAATTGCGGAGAGATATTGTGGTGGAGGAGCGATTAACTTGCGGGTTGAAGTCTACTGTGAAGTGAACGGAATAATTGGTGATGAACGACAATGAAAAAAGTGGTGACGCTGAAATTCATCGTGGACAATGTGTGCAGGAGATGCGGAAGTGGTCCGATTTCTGGTTACTGCTGGCGATTACTACGGTGGGGAGGTTGAGTACAACACAAGCTCAACTTGGCGTGCCTTTGCATCCTCACGTTCAGCTGGAAAACGATTGTGGAAGATCCGGTTTTGAATTTGTTGTGGGCGACCGATTTCTGCAATTACTCCGGTCAGCGAGCTAGCGGTAGAGGGTAAAGAGTGAAGGGGAAAGTAGGTAGCAGCTGTGGAAGGTTTCAAATGTGGTATGTGGGTTTTGGTTTCTGCAATTACGGATGAAGAGTAGAGGGTAGAAGAGGAAATAATGGACTGACATAAGTCAGTCCATAAATTACAAAATGGACCGTTGCACATTCCAACGGTTCAATTTGTAATTTTAATCAGGGTAAAATCAGGCCCCGACACGACCTTTGTATTAAAATTTGGTAAAAATGGCTCCCAAACATGGGCTAAGATGACAATGAGTAAACACTAGGTCTATTTGTTGACCTATGAGGGAGACATCTAGGGCATTCCAGTTGTCCTAGGCATGTGTGTGGGCTATAGGGACAAATTTTATGTTCTTATAGTTCAAATTTAAAATATCCTAAATTCTATTTTTGGATTCGGATTTTTAGATTTGGCACCCCTCGATTGTCTAGATATTAGTTGAAGAACACTCAAGAAGATTTAAAGGTTGCAAGCACGTGGAATTCAAGAATGATGCATGATTCCATGCAAAAACAATCCAAAAATTAGATCTAGAATCAATCACGCGTTATTGATATTGTAGTTTAACATTTACATGATTAATTTATAATGCTTATTAAACATCTAGCTAGATCTTGTGTTTGTAGAAGACAATTTATTATTAATCTAACAAACTGTATTTCAACACGTAGAATATACCGTTGACAACAAGACAATATTTTCTTGGTTTCTATAGAAGCAACAAGCAATTGTAAAATAGAATTATGTCATCCAAACTTGGACAAACAATTTTTGCATTATAGCAACAAAAAAAAAAAAAAAAAGCAAACATTTTTAATACACGAAACTCGAAGCAGATATCAATAATTTGGTGACTTGTTTTATTTCACTTCCAACTTTTCACTATTAATTAATTGGGTCGTTAAAATCTAATTTCTCATTCACTCAAAATTAATTGCATTGAGCACCTAAATGTAACATTTTTGAACTCCATTCCACTCAAAACTAGTTGTGTAATTACTCGACTTTTTTTCCTATCAAAGTTGCAACGACTCCGAACAAAACTTTCTCCAACAAAATCTTTATTCATAAATGTAAATTATTTAAGGCATTTTATTTTTATTTTTATTTTTTGTAGTACAAAGGTCTAAATGTTTAGCAGTTATCCTCAGTGTAATCATGAAAAGTTGCTCAGCGTCTGGCCCATCTGATTGAAGTCCAGTTGCTAATTAAATTTTCAGTTAAAAGGAAATAAAGACAGAAAAATGAATAATACTACTTGTATATAATGGAGTTACATAATAATTTACATATATATGATATGGTGAAACATAATTGGGTCAAGATTTTATCAACTAAAAAAATACCGTTTTAACTCTCTTTATGACATCTCATTTATATGTATACATTATTTAAGTCATTATATACATGTAATACAACTAAAAACATAATATGTAACTCAGTACTGCAAACTCACCACTATTCAATCTTTAGTGTTATCATCGTTCCCCTTTTAACTTCGACCTGACCCCATTAATTTAGACATAGCATAATTTACATGCATAAATAGAATAATTAATGCAATGGTCGTTCTATTCCGGGGGCCTTTATTAGACAGGAAAAAAGACTACCATTTTGTCGACCGATTACTCTAATTTTTTTTTATAGCTAAGGCCAACATTCAGGGTATGCAAGTGATTCAACCAAATAATGCCCGTAATTATAGGGGCACCGTCGATATAATTAATTATATTGATATTTATACTTTTTGGTAATTTAAAGAATTTTTTTAGAAGAAAATCTTAATTTTTGATCAAATTTTAGGGCACCATTTACGGGAAAAAGGACAAAGAATTATAAAAACTATATCAACATTTTATAATTTGACATATTATTGAGAAACAAAAATTAATTATTCCAACTAATGACTTCCTTTTGGAAAAGTTTTTCTTAGTCAAACAAAACTATTCTCAAGTCCAATGCTAAAAAATAAACTAGACCCATTTTTAAAAATATTTTTAATTTAGATAATTAGCCTATCCAGACTCATTTTTTATTAAGAAAATTAGAGCAAATAATGCTTTTAAGTTTCTTTATAAAAATAAGGTATTATCTTTTTTATTCACAAATCAAGTGTTTTTGTTTTAAAAAATATTATAAATTTATTTTTAGAATATACTTTATTTTTGGGAGAGTTTGTTAAATAACTCAGTCAAACAACGTATTTGGTTAAATAACATTTTTTTCAATGTTTGTTGGTCAAATGACCCCCAATACAAAATACAATAAACAAATAATATCAAATGTCCAAAACGTCCTCATCATGGAAAAGACACAAACATCCCTTTCAATCCAATTAAATTCCTCAATTCATCTACAAATCACATCAACGTGATCTCCATGTGATTGCTACCCTAAAATCTTGTTATTCATTATATTTTTCACCTATCCTATCCAATATTTTGAGCATTTGAACAAGAATTTTGATTTTTATACTATCTACATTGAAATCTCTACTGTATTTGAAGAAAAAAGAAAGGTATTTCTAGAAATCTAATGTACATTAGTACTTTTATTATTGAATTTAGTATAAAATGAAGTTGTACAATATGATGGTGATTATGGGAATGATAATGTAGAAAGAAACTCAGTAGATTGGGATAACTTGAACATAATTCAAGGTAGTTCCCGAAAACAAAATTTCCAAGATAAATCTCCCCGGAGAGATGAAAACAATATTGATTTCTCCATGCAAAAGGACATTATTGGTACTTCAACACAATTTGTGAGTTCAATTCCTTATAGATCATCAGTTACGATTCCGAAAAATGAGGATGTACGCATCAAGGAACTATTTCCAATTAAAAGTGCTTTGATATAAAAAATCAGCTCCTTTCTGTGAAGTACCGATTTGAATTCAAAGTAAAAAACCAAATAAGAGTGTATATACAGTTGTTTGTGTTGGGAAAAGTTGCAATCGGCATTTACTGGCAAAAAGTTGCAATCGGCATTTACGAGCATTGCTGAATCTATGGTTTTTCAAATACGAAAATATTCTGGCAACCACACTTGCTCCATGAGTTTTCGTCGCAGGGATAATAGACTTGCTACCTATTCAGTAATTAAAAAGCATGTAGCTACAAAGTATCAGGATGCCAACATAGTGTACAGACCAAGAAACATCATCAATGACCTTTTTCGAGAGTTTGACATAACTAAAAAATATCACAAGGCATACATGGCCAAATAATTTGCTTATAAAAAGCTTTGAGGTAGCCCTGATGACAGCTATGCGAAGTTACCATTGTATTGTCACATTTTAGAGAGAGAAAATCCTGGCACGTTGACTTTTATTGAATTATTGAAACTGATAATGATGGACATTTAATTTTTTTCATGGCATTAGGACCAAGCATATATGGATTTCTCTCTTCAATCTAACGGGTAATTTGTGTGGATGGAACATCTTTTAAGTCTAAGTATCAAGGTATGTTACTTGTTGCCCCATGCCATGATGCAAATTGTTAAATTTATACACTTGCATGGAGGCATAGTAAGTTCAAAAAACAATAACTTATGGACTTGGTTCTTTTAGAAGTTGTAAGAAATAACCGATGACACAGACGAGCTAGTCTTTATATCTGATCGTGCACCAAGCATATCAAATGGTTTTAGTAACGTCTATCTTAAAACACATCATGTGCATTGTATATGGCATTTTCAGACTAACTTGAAGAGCAAACTTCCCTACATTGATATTATGTCATTGTTTAGAGCTACTGTAGAGGCATATAGTTTGGCAAAATTTGAGATCAATATGCAAGCACTATGCAGTCTACACAAGAAAATCGGAGGGTATTTAGATGATGATGTTGGTGTGGAGTATTGGTCAAGAGCACATTTCAATGGAATCAGATACAATAGCATGACCACAAACAATGCAGAATCATTGAACGCAGTGTTGATAAGTGCTCGAAAATTTCCTATACTAGCTTTGATTGAGCATATCAAAGAGTAGATACAAAGATGGTTTCATGATAGACGTGTTAATGCCGAAAAATATACGAGCTACCTCACCCCACCTTTGGAGGATATGTACGATAGGTATAATGAGTTAAAAGGCTTCGAGGTGAAAACTATTAGCCTAAATGAGATACAAGTGAGTGATAAAACGGAAAGTTTCATTGTTAATTTGGACAGGGAGACATGCACTTGCAAGGAATTTGATCAGGACCAATTTCAAGGTGCACATGTAATTGTTGTAGTAAGGGATGTTGAAGATAACAGTAACATGTTTTGCTCTCTATTTCATAGCACTTCTTACTGGAAACAGGCTTTTTTTGAATATATATATATATCCACTACCAAACGAGGGGGACTGGAAAATTCCAGATAATGTTCTATCAAGAAAGGCGATATTACCGTTGACACAAAAAGGAAGTAGACATCCACAAAAAAAAAAAACAATCAGTTGGAAAGGTGCACAAGTCTCGTAAGTGTAGTAGATGTTTGAAAACTGGGCATAATTGTATCACGTGTACAGATCGTGTACCACTCATCGACAGACATGAATGATGATGGCACATATGTTGTTTTTTGTTGTGTTATGATGGATTGCTTTTGTAACATTGAAAAAGGACGGTAGTATTATATTATGATGTACTACTTTTGTCATTTGAAATGCAAATTATTTATAATATTTGGAACGATTGATTTTGTCATTGTCTTAGATTGATGAAGCCATAACAGCAAATATACAGTTTTTTGTTACAATAAAACATCGCTGGTGTTGTTTTGAGTATTTTTCCTAGAAAATACAGAAATGATGTTCAAAAATTAAATATTATTGATTTAATAGCAATTAATTTCAAAATATACATCACATCAATTATCATATTGTGTTTATAAGCGCATCGACACTTGTACCATTTTCAAAACAGTAACGACACTTGTGTTAGTCTTTTTTATTTCATGTTGATTAAGTAATGAACATATTTCTCAATTTATGTAAATGGCATGTCGATCTTGCAACTTAAATGAGTTTAGCTTACCAATTATTGGGGCTCGGACGAGTCGGGGCTGCTTATACTCGTGTTTATAGACAGAACGATACAAGTGTTGTTTAATAGTACTTGTGTCGTTCTATTGATTTCTCCAATATTTTGCTTCTTTTCCTGGCAACAACCTCAAGCATTGGATCCTCTAACATAAGAAAGTCAAAAATGTTGATTATGTGACAAATAATGGTAGAATTAACACGATTATATGATATCCAGTGGTGAAATCACAAACCATGATCTACATTCGTTAGAAAATATAAGTAATGAGCAAATCTCTAGAATTTTGTAAATGACATGTCCATCCTACAACTTCAATGAGTTCAAATTATCAATTATGAGAGCTTGGACGGGTCGTGGCTACACATACTCATGTTTATAGACACAACAGTGACATTCTATTGATTTCTCTAATATTTTGCTTCTTTTCCAATGCAACGACCTCAAGCATTGAACCCCTAACTTAAGAAAGTCAGAAGTGTTGATTATGTAACAAATAACAGTAGAATTAATATAGATTATAATGTATATATTGGTAAAATCACAAGTCATGATCTATATTCATTAGAAAATATAAGTAATTAGCATATCTCTCGAATTTTGTTAATGACATGTTCATCCTGCAACTTTAATGAGTTCAAATTATTGATTATAGGGGTCTCGGACGGATCGTGGCTGCTTATATTCGTGTTTATAGACAGAATGACACAAGAGTTGTTTAACGGCACTAGTGTCGTTCTGTTGATTTCTTCAATATTTTGATTTTTTTCCAGCGCAACGAACTCAAGTATTGGACCCCATAACTTAAGAAAGTCAAAAATATTGATTAAGTAACAAATAATGCTAGACTTGACATAGATTATTTGATATCCAGTGGTTAAGTCACAAGTCATGATCTACATTCGTTAGAAAATATAAGTAATGAGCATATCTCTCGAATGTTGTAAACAGCATGTCCATCCTACAACTTTAATGAGTTCAGCTTATCGATTATCGAGGCTCGGACAGGTCGTAGCTGTTTATACTCGTGTTTATAGATATAACAGTACAAGTGTCGTTTTATACACAATAATGGCATTTATACCATTCTCATAAACAATTTTGTGTATTGTTATGTCTATTGTGCCGTTCTTGTAGATCCTTTCATAACTCAGCAACGACACAAGTGTTGTTCTCATGGACTTTTATTTACAAACATAACGACGGTTATACCGTTCTCGTAGATCCTTTCGTAACTCAGAAACGTTTCAAGTATCGTTTTATATATAGTAACGGCACTTGTGCCGTTCTCATGAACATGTTTGCGTATTGTTACAACATCTATTATGATGTTCTCGTAGTTTTATTTCATAACTCTGCAAAGGCACAAGTGTCGTTCTCATGGACTTATATTTACAAACTTAACGACAGTTATACCGTTCTAATAGATGTTCTCAACAATTTCGGCACTAGTGTCGTTTTCTATATAGTAACGTCACTTGCCATTTTCATGAACATGTTTGTGTATTGTTATAACGTCTATTGTGCCGTTCTTGTAGTTCTTTTCATAACTTAGTAACAACACAAGTGTCATTCTCATTGACTTATATTTACAAACATAATGACAATTATGCTGTTCTAATAGATGTTCTCATCTCACTATCGGCACAAGTGTCGTTTTCACTCAGTAACGGCATTTGTGTTGTTCTCATGAACAAGTTTGTGTATCGATAAAATGTCACATGTGCCGTTCTCGTATATCTTTTCATAACTCAGTTATACCATTCTAATATAAATACATTAGAACATTTAAATTAAGGGCAACAAAACTGTAACTACAATCAATATTTAACTTGAAGTGGACATGTACAATTGCAAAAATCAATCTCCAGGATATTAATACAAAGAATAAATTTACAAAATTCACTAAATCTACGGATCAAAATGCGATGTAAATTTCTCTGCAGCTAATTTCTTCCTCCAAATGGTCAAGCCAAATTCATATTCAATTGAGCTTGCAAAAATTCTATGTATTTCACTGTGAACAACCCACAATCATATCTGCAAAATAATTATGAGAAAAAAGTTATATAGAAATGACATACACAAAATAATTCATAGATGTTAGTGCTAAATGTTAGACTACACTAAGCTTAACCATTTGTTTGTCCAGGAACTACAATCTTCTGATGGTGGAACATGTTGGTGTTAAAATTTTCTTCGCGCACTACATGTACCTTTGTCAACCAGGGAACAACCACTTGAATAAGCTTCATACATTTGGCCAGTTGAGTAGCACGGATGTGTTTTGGTAAACTATTATAAATATAAATAGCTCGCTCCATCAAATCAATCTTAAGTGCAAACTAGGGAGAACTCGGTACACAGTAAGGAGCATACAAAAATCTACAATTACTCCAGTGTTTACAAAGCACTGATGAAGCCCCTTCAACATAATCAACGAGCTCTTGGTCGAAGACTAGTTACCATTTTTTTTCTTAGGTATACCCATTTTTATGTAGGCTTTTTTGACAAGTTACCAAAAATAATAATTCAATATGGTACAATCTTGCTGAAATATATGTGGATGTCAGTACCCTTTCTCTAATGTGGTATAAGGCATGATTAATTAAATGCATTATTTATGTAGTAATAATTCTGATATACAAATATTACTTACATAATCGATAAGCCACCCCCATCTTTCAATAGTTCATCGAAGAATTTTCTTCACACTTCATAGATAGCCAAAGATACTATATCATTGTGACAACCATGATATCAAACTAAGCTAACATATGGGGACCTTTTCTTGATGGTTCATCATCACTCTCAAAAAAATTTCTGTCATCATCCTCAAATGCCACATTATCCAGCTTAGGATCCACTTCATCTTCAAAAGGTCTGAATTCCTGTCAAAATTTCTCCAGCAGTTCACCATCTGTAAGATTTAACTTATGATGTACCTCAATCTGAAAAAACAATAATGTATAATTATTTAGAAAATTGTTTAGTTATAGTTATCAATATGCCATATAGATTTTAATAAACAAAACTCACATTTGACGATTCCAAAAATGTGCAAAGTATTTCCCCCTTAAATTGTTTGCAGATTTCCTAGCCTATCATTTTTGAAATTCTAGAATCATCTGCCACACGATCGAATATCTTTCCAACACTAGAAACTGCATCAAATGCCCAAATCTGTACAATCAAAAATTTAATTTTTCAGTAACATAATTAAAAAAATGTAATTTATAAAATAGTCCTAGAATATATTACCATGATTGCAAGGAGAAATTCATGTAGAGAATACAAATATCGTTGAGAATTTATATAATTCTTCAACATTTCTCCCAACTTACGTTTAAACACCCTTGTAGTATACTCATATGACTTTTCCCCCATGAATAGTTGTTAAATCTATCAAGATTATCCACCAAATAAAACCACCGGATTAATATATGTATTCTCCTATGCTACCAAAAGTACATATACCAATATAAAGAGGAAGCCCAACTTATATTTATCAATCTTATACTTCCTATGTTTGAAAACATCTAACAATAACCTCTCTTTATTTTGTTGTTGCTATGCTTGAAACGTTCTTTCACACGTCTACAATTCTACCCTAGCGTCGGATCCTCATCCTCCATATCCCTAGCTTTAAGCTCAGACAACAATGTGAACTTTTGTAATCTAAATCTTGAAAGCTTGTCTCCAATTTTAATCAATACTTCATTTTCTTTTGAGGTACTTATCGACCTCAGAATTAATTGATAGATCAATTGTGACGCAAGCTTTGTGTCCCCAAGCTCAACAATTGTCTAAAGCAGGAGTTTGTGAATAAGTCTTAATACTTATCATCCAAGCTGTAGAAAACTTTATCAATCAATTCTACACATATTACTTATCTTCACGTTCACTATGTATTCAGCATCCATTTTTCCCAATGAAAAATGCAAAACAATAATTGAGTTAGGAATCTTATTTCTCAAAGCAATCATTTACCAAATTTTGATAGAACTAACAATGGGCAGCATCTGAGCATTTTCCATATATAAAGACGAAGAGCATTGTTAGATAAGAACAAATAACTAGAGGACATCACAACATATCAAGAGAAAGTAGCCAAAGATCATGTATCAAGAAACTCCCAAACACATTCAAAAGAAATTGCATGCCTAGTATCCAGGGTTATTGTTCTTAAAGTTCTGAAAAAACAACCAACATGCAGTCAAACTATGTTTCTCTTCACAAAATATATAAAAATAATGAATCCGAAATTGGGAATGAACGCATGACAATTACAATGAAGTTGAAGATGATGAAAGGGGGGAAAAAAAGAAGTTGTTCACTTCAAAAAAAAATAAAAAAAATAGAGAATAGCGTTTTACAACGGGTATAATGAGGAGAAATATGGTGATTTTTGAGTTAATAGCTGAAATGCAATTTTGTCATCTTCCCTTTAATACATTTTGATTTTTTTTTAATATGAGTCAAAGGCCATTTGTTCAAACTCCTTATCCAACCCGGTTAAGTGGCCAAATTTCCCTTTATTTTTCCCCCATCCCGTTCATTATGGTAATGCATACTGATTTTTAATTTTTGAAATCTAAACTACAAAAATTAAAATTCTCATAATTCCATTATTATTAGGAGAGAGACTTGTTATTATCCTTCTTTACCGTTATTGTTAGAGACCACACACACAAATTACAGATGACACAATCGATGTATTTCATTTTTACGTCACGTGTTATCGAACTACAATTTTGCATGTCACTTAGAATACAATCATTTTAATAAAAATATCACAATTTCGCATATCACGTAGGTCAATATTGACACAATTTTATGAACAACAATACAATAATTTTATTATGTAAAATTACTGGCTACATATTGATTGTTGCTTAAATATCGAGTGTCACATGTAAGTATTAACACATATACAATCTCAAAATTATAGTCACAAATTATTAAAAGATAAAAAAAATACCTTTATGAATTCTAAACGCATCCCTAATGTAAGAAGCGGAAACGTGGTTTTGACATATTATGACATCTAAAATGATAGTCATGATTAAAAAGAAAAAACATGTGGAGGAAATTATATTTTCATTTAGCCACGATTTATTCTTTTCTTATTCTTAAAGATATTAAAATGAGTAATGCTAGACGAACATAAGATTCTTGCCAGAAAGCTACCGATGGACTTAAAATGTCTATATTGCCCTTAATGAAATAAATTGCAGAATAGATCCTATAACTTTTAGTTGTTAGTTTATTGAGGGTTATATCTTACAATTCTTCTATTTGGATCGTATTCTTAGAATTAATCCTGGAAATCTTAGTTGTATTTTTTTGTAACCAAATTAAGTATTGTTGTTGCTCGAACTGATGATATCTTATAGTTGTTACTATTTTATCCCACATTTCTAGATTTTCTTCTATTTTATGTTCTTCAATGAGTATTCAAATTTCTCTAGATTTTAACTCACTAATATTATCTTGGATTCTTCTGAATCTTTCAAAATCTTCTCTTTCCTCGTGGTTCATTAGATCAATCAAGACCACTATTTATATGATATCTTTTTAAACTTTTCAATTTGTCCTAAATATTC